>PNEQ01003052.1:13593-41028 GCA_003012365.1 Medauroidea extradentata | reverse complement strand
CGAAAATGTTAAAAAAACTAAGAATTCTTAATCCTTAATGCTTTTTACTGAGTCAATGAGTATTTTAGTGGATCTGTAGTAACTGTGCAAGTAGATACTTGTTTAAGATATTTGTTCTGGGTTAAGAATTTTTTTCTTCTCTCTTTTTTTTTTTGCACATGAAGACTATGAAGAATGCTGACGTGAGCTCACATATGATCACGAGCCTGACCTGACACGAATAATGTTGAATTTCGCACTATTACTTTCGGCTTTTAAATGCATATCTTATGTCATTTATTAATTTGATTGTATACTGTAAACATTACTTGTCCGATATCTTTGTGCTAAAATGTACACAAAGAAGACCCAAGGATGCAATAAACTAAACTAGACTAAACACAACATACACACACACCACACCACACACAAATGGAAACCAATCAGATTTAATATAGCACAACGGCTATTACTGCAACACAAAGTTCATAGCATACTACTAGCGTTGAAATACTATGAGATTTAGTGAAGCATAAACCTTATTGTATTCCTGAATAGTACTGCAATGCAAGCTACCACGACTCATCATATTTGGCAATTCATCTCGTATAGTTTTACAGGCACATGGCTAAATCATAAAATTAAGGTTGATCAAATAAGAAAAATCATAATTTTGCATTTGTTCAAAATACTGCTAGTTTTGTGGTCAATACTAGTGACTGCATTACCCTCCTATGGAACATTTTTAGCATTCATAACATTTCCGTAATGGCATATCAGAGTCAAAATTTACACGGTTACAGCATCACACCCCCAACAAATTTTATAAACTTACTGAAGTGAAATAATTTACACTGGAATATGTCACAGGCTACATGCAAAAAGTTATAAAATATAAATAACAAAGGATTGTAGTAAATAAAAAAAAGACAGAAAATAAAAGGTTTCATATTGAAAATATTAGACATCTTTGGTACACTAACAAACAAAAACCAGTTCCTCTCTATCAAATATTTTGTTTTTAACAAATAGCGCAATTCCTCCTGATTAAAGTTTATAGCTATTCAAACTGTCAATTCGTTGATAAGTATGAAGTCGGTATCAAGTGCACTTCACCTTCTACTGCATGACTATCTGCCACAGCTAGGCGTCAGTTGCACAATAAGAGCTGAGAGTAGTGTACATAACCTTCCTCTCTCATAGCCCATGGCCGTCTGGTTCAAACATCCAAGCGCAGTTTTTTACACGACACCACACGCTTTGTCGTGCGTCGGGAGTATTAGTGAGCTATGTATTTGTCACATAAAATTATTAAAAATTATATTGCTATGTGACAATTTTAATGAGCATTTGAACAGCCTTAAGATAGAGTCACACATGATGAGCTCCTCGAGCAGCACGAGTCACGCTGATAGGATACTCCAGTATGTCCGATGTAATGGAGTGGATGGCAATCGTAATTCTTGTTTTGAGTTCAGCAATGTTAGCCTGCAATGGTGGAACAAACACAAAATCCTTTATGTATCCCCATAGGAAAAAATCACATGCGGTGAGATTTGGGCTCCTTGGGGGCCAGTGAAGAAGTGGCCGATCACCATCTGCTCCACAACCAATCCAGCGTTGTGGTGCAACATCCTGCTGGAAAATGAAGTGCACCGCCGCCTCTTCCAACCGAGGAAATAACCATTCAATAAGCATGTCCAAGAAAGAAATCCCAGTAATAGTGGACTCTTGAAAAAAGAAGGGGCCGAAAACAGTGTCTTTCGATACAACGCAAAACACGTTCACTTTTGTTGACGAGCATTCGTGTTCAGTGGTTTCATGTGGATTCTCCTGGCCCCACATTCTCACGTTAAGCCGGTTGACCTTACGGTTGATGTGGGACATCGCTTCATCACTAAACACTAGCTTTGAGACGAAGGCATCGTCAACCTCATTCCGGAAAAGAATGTCCACGCAGAAATAGTGTCTCAGTTCTTTGTCCCTTTCAGTAAGAGCCTGTACAAGCTGTAACCTGTGTGGTATGTACAGCAATCACTTATGCAACATACTCCTCACAGTTGACTGAGGGAGTCTCATTTCCTGGCTAGCTCGTCGAGTTGATCTTCGTGGACTGCGCGTGAACACAATCTCACAAAGCTAATGACACAGAACGCCTTCTGTTGTTCCGTTGCCAATGTGTTGCGGACTAACACTCCACACACATTCTTAGAGCAAAGAAGGTAGCTCTCAGTACCCTCTAGGGATGCACAAATTGAACTTTATGCCGTACCCTCCCCCTTCACTGCCTCACACCAAGGCTTCTGGACGATGTCCACACCATTACACCGTACGTGCTGGAATGAGAGTGTAACGAGTTAAGAGTATCTCATCGATGTTAGTCGTGCTGCTCGTGGCGGTCAAATTGATAATTTATAAAGGTATGGTACAAAAACTTAATTGTTCCACGGTTCTTTTGAGTGGTCAGACAACATTGTAAGTTGTTTGGTTGTGATTATACAGACCTTCAATGTTTGGGTATTCTTTTTTACTTTCTCTGTATATTAATTTTTACACAGGACTTCTTATGTAAGTTCATTTCCATCCCCCATGCTCACCAGCGTAGTGAACTACAAACGGCTACGTACGTACGACTACCATAATTACTCTATGCTCACTCAGAAAAGAAAAGTGTAGTTGTGTTTTGATTATCATACCAAATAATCAATATAAACTTACTCGTGAATACACACGTTAATTAAATAACAGTCACCATTTAAAAGATATTAATAACTCTCTGAAAACTGCAAAGGTACTATATATTTAAATGCCTAAATTACAATATTCAGCTCCACACTTCAAATAGAATTATACAGAACCTCAATTTCTGTGGCCTTTTCTCGTGCAAAATATTCCCTACAAAGCTTCGTCCCCTGGCTAGTTGGTAACATACATGCACATTTCAATTCATAATTTGCTTTGTGAGTGAAAAATTGCTCGGCCAGCAAAGCTTAGTATGTACAGCATTATAGCATAACATCACGTGACATGTGATTTGCTTTAACTTAAATAAAAATGCAGCACAGCTCGGCACAGCATAACGTAAAGTATTATTCAAAGAAATTTAAAATCAAATATAGCACAACATCAGCATCAATATTACATAATGTGTGATGCACGTGTTATCACGTTCACAAAAACCAAACAAGAAAACATAAAAATAATTTTTAGTCAAATTTACATTTTCATCAAAATCATTGTTGTAAAAACCACAAAAGCAAAAGTTCCGAACGTCATTAATCCAGTGTTCAAAATCTAGTGGGTTCAGCTGGTACTTAATTGTTTCTAAAAACAACAGGTAATTATTTATATAATTATGACTGTCAATATAGTTACATATTCCATACAAATGTTAAAATTACATATTACCTAGTTAATTACTTTTAAATAGTACAGTGAGTGAGTAAGTGAGAGATTTTGGTCAGCGCTTAACATCAAGGTCTTAAGCGCTGGTGAGGGGTGACATGGTGCGAGTATGGAGCAGCGCCGAAATGAATAGGGCAGGGTAAACGAGAGACCCCCAAGAAAACCTGCTGACCAGCAGCATTGTCCGGCACGATTCAAACATGCGAAAATCAGGGGACTCCGTAGTTGTGAAGTTAATTAGGAAAAATATTAATGATTCTTGCAACAGTTATTCCTTACAAGAGCAGTGTCTTTTAAAAAACAGGACTATACTCTATCCATTCCAAGGTTTCTGCTTGTATCACACTGCCTGCTTTCGTGCTTGAATGGCATTGGCCATGTAACAAGCCATCATACCATCTTCATGTGTTTTGCTATCAACTATCTATGTCACGTCTCTCCAGCCCAACCCACACCGTCCACCATCTTGCGCAGTACTGGTTACTTGCTGCATTTTTATCAACTAACAAAAACAATAAATAAAAGTGCTTCCAAACTACAATCATATATAGAGTAAAACCTGTCCAAAATGGACCCTCCATAAAACTGAAACCTGTACAAATGGAAAAAAAATTACGGTCCCATTACGTTAACTGTATACATATTACATCCTGCATAAAATTGAAACCTCCGTAACGCGGAAACTGACTATTTTAGAACGGAAATCAGAGTAAATATTTCTGTTGCCCATAATAACATACATACTATGAACACGAGTTTGTTTAGAAAATCTATTCTTGTCGAATGTACCGCTCGAGTTGCATAAAAAAGTAAAAGTTCACTGTATTTAATTACCACATACACAGATTTTTTCTGTTCGTTTATAGACAGCTTGGCGACAGTGTTTCCAACATCTGAAATATCAGAAGCAGATGGCCGAATCTGGCACAGTAAAGAAACCACGCAGTTCAATTTTCATTAGATATAAAATAACATGAAAGAGAAACTCATCTGCAATGCGCTTAACTGCGCATATCATTTGACATATGATGCCTACAAAGCAGCAGCGGCACTAGACTCAAAATAGACCGCATAACTGTTTAAGTCTCACACAGCTTCCACTTCCCGTATGTTTTGTTTTCAAAATTTGTTTCCTCCAGTTTTGCCGACAAAGAGAGTAAATATTGCACAACTTGCAGGTGTATATTATTCTAGATTAATTCTCTGGCTCCAAAACGTGATAAACAAGTGAAGGTTACAAATGCATTGTTTTCTTGTGCATTTTTTCATGCTGTCAGCTGTCTAGTTCTGACGAACAAGAGACAAGCAGCACTTGTATGATTTGTTAAGAGTATTGCACCAGTTTCAGATCTCTGTGTCTGACATGCGAGAACAGCGGAGCAATAAGAGCCAGAGCACCACTCTTGACGATAACCACATAGTCTCTACTCACAATGCGCTAAACTGGCGTGCAATGTTTTCGTAGAACTCTTTTTCCTATGGGACTTTAGGCAGTGACCCTAAAATTCTATTTTTGCATAGTATGAAGTAAAGACAAATTCACCGACCTTATGTTACAATTTACGGATTCAGGTCGTATTTTCGGACTTGCAGTCATTTTCAGAGGCCCCAAAATCATGTTTCTAACAAGCTCACCGAATTTTCAAAATGTGGCATCTGCAGTTTCAAGTGGGTGTTCTTTTCCTAGATAACAAGAATAAGAATAAGTTCAGCGATTTTGGGGTAAAAATGTTTATGCATGACATGCTACAACACTGTCCAACGGCTGAGTACACAGTACAGTACTCTGAAGTGACCTAGGCAACTGTAAAAGGTGTGTTTTGTTTGGGTTGACTCCATTTGGTTACAAGATCTGTCCTAAATTCTAGCATGTGAAATGCTAAAACCCAATCAAAGCATACAAAAAAAGAAAAAGTGCATCCAAAACAGTTAGTGGTGTACTTTAGTTGCGGGAAAACACAGACGACACAATAAAAATGATAAAATTCTTGAAGAGTGGTTTAAGAGGACAGCAGGACAAGTTAAATGAATAAATGTGAGGTCATCAAGCCCGCGAATGAAGACTTTAACTTTTACAGTAATGTAAAAGATGTGGCCTACACACTGCATTGTAAAAGAATAGGTCATAATTATGTTTTTGTACAATTTTGATGACCTAGGTCACTAAAATCACAAACTTACATAGCGTGCATTTTATTTTAAAAAAATTTTCTTGCCTGCTACTTTACCTGTATAAAAAGGAAACCTACAGAAACGGAAAAAAATTGCTGGGTTCCATTGAGTTCCGTTTTGGACAGGTTGTACTGTACTATTTAATGCAAAGAGAGTGACATTAGAATACTTACAGAGGATTTACATATGTACATATATATATATATAAATAAAAAGTAAAAATGTTTAAATTACTCTGTTGGAACTGTAACACAACACTATAGTAAGTTCAAAGTACAACAAAACTATAAATTAACTAACCAGCCAGCCAATGACAGAGCTCATCAGCAACAAAGTTTTATTTCTGCTGCAACTTTATAACCGATAAAGTAGAGTTTATAACTATACTTTATAACTTAAACACTTGACCTAACAGCCACTCACACAAGAAAAATTAAGCAATATTATGATGTAATGGTCAGACTGTCTAAGAAAAAATAATATTGACACAATGTGTATGTATAAATATAAACTAAATTTTTTAAGGTACAGTTGATAAGTTTAATAATGCAGTTATATTTTTTAAAAATAATTAATGATACAATTGTAAATATGTCATACAATGTTTTACAAAAAGTATTTACATAATGTGATGCAGTACTTCACTAGTTATTTCAAGTATTTTTATTTTGTTATTCTTGTGAGATAAAAAAATTCTTCACAAATAAAAATGCCTTGCAGTAATATATAAAATAAAGTAAAAAACACACTTAATAGTTTGAGTGAAACTAGTCACATGTATCGCTTCACATTTTGGCAGGAATCAAAAACATTATAAATAGTTCATCTGATCATACTACACTAAAAACAATTGCATTCTTTATATAGGATGTTCATAGATAAGTAAGCATTTTTTATTTTCTTGCTTTAGCTCTCCTTTCAACCACTTGCTAACATGCAGATAACAACACAAATGTATACATATCAGCACTTTCAAAAGAATATATGAAACTACAATAGCATATTAGCTATAGCAATTATTACTGGTTAACATGGCTGCCTGCCCGGTCTTCAAAGTGTGTGAAATAGACGTATATTCTAAAACTGCGTACCGCAGGTGAGTGATATCTACTTAGGAGTAACATTCAAAGAACGATACACACCTGTACACACTATTCAGTACTTACACTAATATTAAAAAAACTTGGTTCATTACTGCCAAAAATAGTGAAAATTGGTTGTTATGCAGTTCTTTACATGTATAACATCTTGGTACAGAATAATTTAACAGATATATATGCTAACTTTATTTCAATTATTTATTTATAGTTGCACTGATGATCCCTCAGTTTTACAATTAAGACTGTCAACACATGAGGTGCACATCAGTTGATTCGATGTGGTTCCTTCGTAATATTTTGAACAAAAGGTGAAAATTTTAACCTAATATCTAATAAACCAATACTGGTAAAACAGTTTGAAATCAGAAGTGAAACAACATGAGTAGAGTAAAATTTATCTTAATTGACTTAACACTGCTTTTAACTGATGTATATGTGTATTTTAAGTTTTTTTTTATTCTACATAGGCTATTTAAATCTATTGCTTAGAACACCACAAAAATACCAACACAAATTATAATTTTAAAAATAAGTAAAACTTGAAATTTACAGCCTCAATAGCAAAATTTTTCAAAAAATGTCCAGCACACTAGTAACAAACCCACCTTCACATTCTGGTTCCGTGTAGGCAGCCTCTCCTTCTGTATGCATGTGGCACACAGTCACATTTTTCAGACTATTACTCTTGCCAAAATCCACCATGGCTTTCACCAGCTCTATGGGAGTAGCAGCTGCCCCTTGAATGTACACAGTGTCTCCTGTAACAAGAACCACCCACACATGTTACAACATTCTCTGCTTCACGTGATGAAGGGCATATAAAAGTTGGCTTAAATCTCTGTAATACAGATGGATCCATAACATCAATACACCAAGCAATTTCTCAATCAACAGAAGTGCTTACCGGAACTAAACAACTTATACTGTATTTATAATGTATAACAATTGAAGGGATTGGTGTATGTTAAATAAAAGCGTTGTTTTTTCAACCTCAGATGAAATGTAAAAAAACAGGAATGAACGTAGAATGCTTTTACTGTCAAAAGATACATACATCTTTCGGCTACTTTTCAATGTAATCACCACACAGACTTAAGATATTTTTCATCCTGGTGCACCAGCTTTCCAGTACCATCTGCAAAGAAAGTTGCATCCACTGAACTTAGTTGAGGGGTATGGGGCAAACAATAATGCTGTGTTACGATTTGCTTGCTATCGCTTCATGGGCATCCCATGAAGAAACAAAATGGCAATCACAGCATTTTATGCAATTTTATGCACCTCATATCTGTATCATGCCCAAAATGATCATAATTCAATATGCACGCTACAACCTTCTCTGCAGAGGGTATTAGAAACTTGGTGCACCTGGTACGACAAGTGTCTTAATCTACGTGGTGATTATGTTGAAACGTAGCTGAAAGATATTCAACCATTTTACAAATCATTATTCATTCCTGTTTTTCATACAGCCCACTGCAGGTTGGGAAGAAAAAAAAAGTACTTTTATTTCTGAAGCTGTGATACAGTGTACATTTAATTTCTTGCACCAACACATTTTTAAGTTATACAATGTGCAATTTTAATTTTTATAAATTATTTTTTTTTTTTTTACATTCCAGCTCCTTACAACATAATATTTGTAACAACTATAAAAAGTATTAAATGTTATGTTCTTTCTTACGTAAACTAAGGAAATGGTCGCTTGTAATGTCTTGAGGTATATGAAATAAATTTTTCTGTAAAGGTTGTAAAATAATTACAAAATAATTTTTTCACAAAATGGAAAAGTTTTATACACAAATCTTTGCACTCTAGGCAAATACTCTCAAATTAGTAATGTACATATGTTAAACTTTTCCTCTGGGGACGCTCATTGTTACTAATTGGCCATGCAGGGTGTTACAAAAAGGTATGGCCGAAATTTTGGAAAACAATCCACACACACAAAGAAAGAAAATATGTGATATGGACACATGTCCGGAAATGCTTAGTTACCATGAGTTACACTTTTATTTTCAATTTCTTCCTCGTTGACTAAAATGGCTGTGCATACTATATAACTTCACTGGTAATCTATTACATGCGTGCACATACATATGTTTATATATGACACACACTGAGTTTCAAAACACTATAATAGAGTGTTATTTTTAAAAGTTTGTTGCAATGGGAAAATTAAATTAGAATGTGCTTTACACATTGTCATTCAACACAAGTTTTGAACAGAAAAATATGAGCAATGGCATATGTCCACAACCCAATACATTCTAACCTATAATGGAATGTTTTTTTTTGCTAGTAATTAGGTTCAAAATCTGATAGTAGATACACTATGAAGACACATTTTAGTACAGTTTGGTAACATTAGGATTGCTTTCAGGTTCAGTTTAAACTGAAACTTATTTTGATAAATTAACTCAAGATTGTGAGGAATGGTGGGATTTGTGAATGGAAACTGCACAGTGTAAAACATTTCATTACACTCATGCAGTAGTTTGCATGGATACAGCTGCATTTTACAAAGAGACAAAGTTAACTTTCAAACTGCCTTGAGTGTCTACAGAGTAGATTTTTTTAGATGGAAAAATTAATAGATCAGGACTAGGCTGCCAAATAAGCATTTCTTTTGTAGTTTACAAAACAGGCTCATGCAGCAATTCCCTCCCCTCACATCCCTCATACCCTGCCACCCCTCCAATTACCAGCAAACCATAGCGATAGCCTCTTGCTGAAAGCATCACTGGCAGCACTATCACACACTTAAATTTGCTTGGAAACAAGTTTGTTTCTTAATGTTCAGTATTTGCTCTTGACTTAAATATGTACAAAATTACACCTAATTGCACAAGACAAAGGTGTCTTTGAGTACATGCACGTTTTAACTAAATATTTATTTCACAAGGAGCATTGTCAGAAAACTGTCTAGCCAAGCACTGCCTGCCTTACTTACCTTCACAAGATAACACTGATTAATTATTATTGGACATAAAAAAATACATTCTGAAGTGGGCATTCTGGTAGTATGCGTGAACGTCTAAAATTATGACAAACAACTCATAAATCCAGTTGCAACCACTAATTCTGTTGTCAGGATATGTAACTTTAATAAGTAGGTAACCAAAGTGGCCACTCTAAAAAGTACCATGTAGGTACAGTTAAAAATGTTTCTGTGTTCCATGTACCAATTCCCTTAACGGAATTAGTTTTTAACTTTCCCAAGACCAGACAAGCATGAAAACAAACAGTACAGTTCAATTTTCATTGTGAAGACTACAGGTTAACAAAAACAGTAAACGATTTGGCCAATAAAATTCATTATCAACTATATGAGGACTTGTACCACCATAGTAGTTTTTGGTTTGCACTATACATAAAAAAACTTTACTTTGGGGACAAAGTTTTTCTGGCATTTTGTTTTAATATTGACTCAATTGTGATTTTTTCCACAGATGTACTCAGAGATTTCTAAGGTGACTTCTTAAAAAAAGTTCAAACTAACACATATAACATTTGTCATCTAAGTGCAGAAGAACATATTTCAGGGAACTAATAAAAAGTTGCATTAAAGCTTACTAAAATGTAATATCTAAACCATTAAACTAACTACATTCTGTTGCTATGGCAGACATATTCAAATATCCCAAAATTATCTACAGTAAGTAGGATTAAAAAAAAAAAAAAAACTCACACCATCATACACAGTACTGTATACAGAAATAACAAAAAGTAATTGGTGGTGAACTAAATCAAAACGTGCAGCTTCCAAATTTAGAACATGGTTTATAGAATGCTGCTACAGTCTATTTATAGGCGATGTTTGGACTGTTGCCACGTTATATTTGTGATTCACAAGAGTTTCCTCAGCTAACCACAACCATTTTCAAAACACACTAAAATTAAAACCTTCAGATGACATAATTCATGACAAACTCTGCACATGCCACCAGAGTAACTGCACAGATGTAGCTTGAATGAATCAAATGATTGTAAGGTTTCAACAGTGTCAGTTTATAATTAAGTTAATGTTATACACTTAATAGTTCACCAAATCAGAAAAATTGTGATGGAGAAAATCACAATTTTACCAAGTAACATACACCAGTTGCGAAAAAATTCAATTTCTGCACTGCATTATTTTGTTTAATTTATATACGCAGCTTTCAGATGGAACATTAAGTGTTAGAAAATATTACTTGACCAAAACTGAGTTGTCACAAATGATTGTATATTTAGCACTTCATGAGCTATATACCGTAAAATGGGGTGAATAGGGACGCTGGGGTGAATAGGGACAAAATTTCAAATCAAAAGTTCCAGTACACAGTTTTAAATCAGAGTTTTTCCTAAAGGTTGGCAGTTAATGATTTAACAAAGAGTTATTGTACTGAAATATAATTTAATTTACAATAAAGTTCTAAGCTAGGATTCGGTTTCAAATTTTGTCCCTATTCGCCCCAGCGTCCCTATTCACCCCATTTTACGGTAACACTATACGTACTTGTGTTAACATATAGGATGATTATAAAAGAATACCCCAAATTGAATGACAAAATTACCAAAATCAAACAACCCACAACCTTGGTCAATCAGTCAAATGAACCGTGGAACGATGACGTTGCTTTACCACAACTTCACGAATGATGAATGGGACCATCATGCACAGCCTGAACCACATCTATGCAAACTCTTTCCACACTCGTCAGCATTTCCAGTGTTACAGTTTGGATGGCGTCTATAGTTCTCGTTTTGAGGTCAGCAACAGCAGGACGAAACACATTATACCCACACAGAAAAAATTGCACAAATTAAAGACTGGGCTTCTGGGGTGCCAGTGATGAAGTGTCCGGACACCAGATGCTCCACAACCAATTCAGCGTTGCGGCAAGGTGTCATTCAGGTATCCACAAACAGCAAAGCACCAATGGGGTGGTGCACCATTCTGCTAGAAAATAAATTCCTCCAATGTCTCTTCTAAGGAAACAACCACTGTGTTAGTGTATTCAAATAAAAAAAAAATACATTGTTCCACGGTTTATTCGAATGCTCAACCAAGGATGTAGGTTATTTGGATTTGGTATTAGAGACATTCAAATTTGGGGCAGTCTCTTCTTATCAGCTTGTATTATGTATTCACAGTATTTAATGTCCAACTTCTTGTACATAACTGAGGAATATTTATGTCTATTATAACAACAAAATGTAGTTACATTAAATGGTTTCTGTAACTATTACTAACTCATGTTTGTAGGGTCAACAGTCGCAAACTTCCTACAGCACTCTTGTTTTGCAAGGTGTTTGATATTTCTGTTACTTTACACAGCCTGTCACATTTTACTCAATGAAGCTTCAATCCTAGTTAACTGGTCACCGAAGGAGCACATGAGCAATCATAACACAGATTTAGCAAATTGTTATTTTACACTATATGCTTACCTAGTTATATAGGAGTTATGTTACTTTAGTAAATTCATCATCCACTGAATAGGACTCGAAATTATAGTTACTTTGTACAAGTAATTGAAGTTCACACTTGATGATCATTATAGTAATATATACAGACAAATCAAGAAAACTTTCAGACACCAGTAGACACACATTTGTATTTGTGTTTAGCTTTGTGATGAACTTTTTTCAAACAAAAAGTAGTAGGTTAAATTTTTTTAGTAGTTTCACTAGCCAAAATTACAGTAAGGCTGTGGCTGATACAAATATAGTACCGGTAAACCAAAACTTTCATCAAAACGGTGATTTGTTTTGCAACATTCACAGCCACTAGCAATATGTACCAGAACAAGTACTAGCTAAACCATTAGCCTATTTATTTATTTAGTGTTATAAATGTAGACGATATATACCTATTTAGAAAATGATGTTTACTACTACTGTAATATACTGATCTACTGCATATTTTTTTAAGTGTATAGTATTGAGGTTATTAGGGCAGTTGTATGAAGGCTAGCAATAAGGAGGTCTTGAGGACCTAAGACAAGTAAACAGAAACTAATATCTAATCTCAGCACTTATAACTCTACTGATCTATATAACTATCAGAAGTGTGAGGTTGGCAGCCTTAAAAAGTTCACCGTAAAGATAAGACTTGCCAGGTGTACACTGACAACAGTACATCAGAGCTTATCGTGACTGACACATAAGAAGAGCAACATGAAATACTATCACGCAAAAATCTGTAAAAGCATGCCACATTTTCCTCTTGCACACAAACCCTGCTAAGGTCTATATTCAATCATATCACGTAAGTTTTGTACACACACTTCAGACATATTTCTATCAAGCAAGAAAATCAGTTACTGGCAGTCATAAGTTCTCTTGTTGTAACACTAACAAAACTAACAATAGGCCTACATTCCAAACAAAACTGTAACATACAGAACACTTACCTATATTAATTTTCTTATATTTTACGACTATGAATTTTTTTTGGATTGTCAATTTCCTCGCAACTGTTATCATAGGATACTGAATTTACGTTTACCAAATGTATGAAAATATACACACTTCACCATGTGAAATCTTAATGCTTCTTTTGTAAACTAGAAAAAAAAAATAGATCATACTACTGAACAATGAAACTGCATAAAAGTAAGGAAACAGTTGCTCTTGCAGAGGAAGAACTTGGAGGAGAAGATAAGGTAAGGTAATTGGGCTTAACGTCTCGTCGACAGCGAGGTCATTAGAGACGGAGACACACAACTTGGTACAATGACTGGAGCTGAGAGAGTAGTCGGTCATGGCCTTTGCTAAGCAACCATTCCAACATTCACCTGGAGCAATTTTGAGAAACCATGGAAAACCGAAATCAGGATAGCCGTAGTCGGTGATTGAACGCGGTTCCTCTTTAATACGAGTTCGTATTACCGTTGCGCCACCTTGCTCAGTACTTACAAAAGCAACCTAAAATTAAACTTGAAGTGCCTCTCTGATAGGCTATATTTGTGTATTTATGTGTGTGTGAGGTGTGTAATACATCACTGATGAACTGCTAAGAGTGCTACTGGTTACCACATGGAATACAGTAAGACCTCTACACACTATCACTTGTGTATAGTGCTTTACAACTACTATTTTTTCCTATGGGACTTTTCAGCAATAACCATACAATCTGCAGGAAACGTGGTTTAGATACCAAAGCACGTTTCAATCTGTGTGTATTTCAAATCTGACTCATATTTCCCAAATGTGGCAGTAGAAAAAAACAGTTTTCAGTGATTTTAAGCATCTTGAAAGTAATTATTTTTAATATGTTTGGTGAACTGCTAACTTATGGCATAGTTTGAAGTGCAGGATCTTTTTGTAGATACATGTACTGACACAAAGAAGTTTTGTCAAAACATAATTATCTGTGACACATTTAAGGTTGTAAAGGCCACACCTGAGTGTGGCGACAATGGCGGTATGGTGGACTTTATGGGAACTGACGTCCACAATTATTGTAGTGTGGCTCGGAATGTGACATCTTAGTTTCCTTCCCCCCCCCCCCTAGTCCTGTTGTATTATCATACAGATTTTTTAAATAGGTTGTAACAATTTGCAAAGACATGATTTGGTCTTTGGTTGATATTGCACTCTGTTAAAAATTTGATAACATTAGAGTATTTCGCAGCCTGACTGTTGTAGAACAGTGAATGGGTTGAAAGATATGTTGCCAAGTAGGCCTATGTGTAAAAGAAAATTACGTCATTCATGTAAAATTGATTGTAATATTGATTTGTGAGCTGCTTTGTACTGTCACTCTTTTAAGCTCTTGAATTTGAATATTTTATGGAGGTTTAAATTTGAGATGCAGTAGTATTGTTGCACCAGAAGAAAATATGATTTAATGGTTACAACCAGTATTTATGACATCTGATCATAATTTCACCTTTTTTGTTTACTGTAATGTTACATGAATCAAGACCAGTTATACTTAGCATACATATTGCACGTATATAAAATTGTATTTGTTAAATGCCCCAAAACATCAGTAGCTGAGCTTGTTTTACAGAATGTCAAAATGCATTACACCCAAGTCACTTTATTATTGTGTATGATGTACTTGATATTTCAAGATGCTTCAGATTTATTTGTAATAGATGCTCGTTTTGTAAATTATGTGCTTTGTTAAAGATTTACGTTTTTGAAAGCAGTAAATATAAATGCATTTTTGGAAACTATCTTATTTTTCGTAGTCAGCTGGATGAACATTTGTAAATTTGAAATGGGGTATTCAGCTTAGCCCCTTTTCCTTTTGTGTGTTTATGTAGTTGCTTCTGCCTGCAAATGTGGGTTGAACTTAAGGGTTGTAGTATACAGCAATTTTCATCACTGTATTTTTATTTACAACACATATTTTTTTCTTATTTTAGACACAAAATGTGATTTAATTCAGTTCTCATGACATTTTTTTGTCTCTCATAGTTTTTGGGTAATAGCTTTTTAAAGTCAAAATTTGCATCTTTCCATTTTAAGGACTACACTAAAACCAACTGATATACCAAAATGAAAAAAATTCACAGTGGATAAAGACGTCACAGGCTACAATGTCACGTAAATAAAAACAAAGAATAAAAATGTTTTGTATTTAAATAAACGTGCTGAAATTTAAAATAAAAATTTAAAAAATTCAATAATTTTTAAAAAAACATAAAAATATTTAATTTAGTGATTTAACATAGCTGTATTTGTAGCCTACAACATATTTATTCACTGTGAATTTGTTTAATTTTGATGAGTTAGTTTTAGTGTCGTCCTAAAAATGGAAACGTGCAAATTTTTGCTTTAACGAGCCATTATGCAAAAATTATGCAAGATAAAAACTTTTTATAAGAGAACAATTTAGTCACATTTTGTGTCTAAAACAAGGGAAAAAAAAATAACTGGTACAAATATAAAAATAAAAACATGAAAATGAAAATTGTGGTACACAAGCACAACAAAATACAGGTGGGGATGCCACTTAAAGTGAGATAGCAGGCAGATGCTTGTATATCTAGGTTCATTGCTGACTATATAAATCAAAATAATTTTATTTCTAAGCCCAAATAAAACCCACCATTAACTAACTTGTGAACCTTGGCTTCCATCAACAGATGTGCAAATAACATTGAGCAAAACACCCCATGGATATCTAGCATTTCACCGTTCGTACCCAATAACACAACAGTAGTTATAAATTATTCCAACAGTTGTGGTTTACAATTAAATATTCAATCCTTGACACCATAGTTAGACAATTTTCTGGTATTCATTGAAAAAATACACAGTGTTTCTAAAAAATTATCGGATCTCAAAGGACTAAGTGTACATGTGTGCTCATAAAAACTTTAAGGGAACTTATAAAATATGTGCAAGAAATTAAAGAACACATAAATAAATTACATTGACCTTGGCGGCCAGTGATGATATGTTTTTCCACAAGCTCTTTACGGCAGGTCCTTGATTCAGGAATCTCATTGTTAAGGAATGTTCTGAAATGCAGGTGCTAGTGCAGTGGTGCTCCAGCTTGTTTAAAATCAAGTTCCAGAATTTTCTTGCACTAAAGGAACTGGGCAGATATAATATTCCCATATCATTGCTTTCTGGGGAGGGAGGTGAAGAGAATGGAGAGGGAGACTAAAAAAATAAACTTGCCTTTATTTTAAAATTTGCTGCGAGGTTCTAACTTTGTACACGTAAAACTAATCTTACATCCTCATGAATGCAAAAGATCCTTTTAGAAACAAAAAGTATAGGTTATTTATTATGTATGTGTGAGGTCCTAACAAAAGACAAATCTTTTTAATAGCCAACAAGCCCTTCACTTTAGGGCGAGAAGAGGTAGTCGGCATGGCTGGCCTCATGGAGGGCCTGTTAACAGATAAGGCCACTGAGCTGGGGATGTGAAGGTGTCTTTGTTTTGTGAGGAGCTAGAATAACAGGGTACCAGCCAAGAGAGTGATTTCACTGACACCCCGGTTTCTTTCCCACCAGCTAACTATGTAAACACAACACTGTTATTGGTGCCATACTTGCTGCTAACAGAGACTATGGTACAGCTGACCCGCACGCAGACAGTTCAATACTGCACAATGACTCAACACTGGCAAGTAGTAGCTGCAGAGTAGTGTGATGAAGACCCTTGTATTTTAAAGGAAACAAAAACTTACGTATCAGTAGCAAATAAATGGGAACTGTCATTAACACTGTTGTTATGCAATTTCAGTTTTATTTATCTAGATTAGAACCTGCCCAGAACTATTTGTAACAAGGCCCAAGGTTTAATGTGATGGACCCAAAAACCAAGAAAGGTTATGCAACAGTAACACAATGGACTCTCATTTTGAAGAATGCTTGATAAATCTCTGCTCCAGCAATCCTGATTTCAGTTTTCCACAGTTCCTCAAAACTGCCCCAGGCAAATGCAGGCATGGTTCCTTAACATATGCCACAGCCAATGCCTCTCCCAGTTCTTGTTCTTATGAAAATTTGTGTGATCATCACTATTGGCCTCACTATTGAGGAGATGTGGAGCCCAATATAAAAGCAAACATTTCCTGACCTTTTAGTACATAGAGTTGATAGATAATTTTTTTCTAATCTGAAAGGCTACTTCATAACGTCTGAATTACATGTACCAATTAATGAACTCATCTGACTTGAGACATTTACACAGTAATTTTTTCACAAATATGAAGCACATGTTAGCAAAAATGGACACACACAAATTGCATTGCAAAACAGCATTTGCAAAATATCATATATCAAGTCTAATAATTTAATACATGTTAGTATGCACCCTTATATCCTACAATGAATAACTAAGGTTTTTACCAGCAGTTTAAAAATGGGAAGACTACAATGTATTTTGAAGTAAGAAAATAATGTCTAAAAATATAATAATACAATAATACTGAGTCTATTTTCATTATCAACTGTGAAAATATAAATTGTGGTTTAAATAAACTGTAAGACTAACATATAATGTTAAAATTTAAAATTAGAGTCACTTTGAAAAAAAAAAAAAAAAAAAAAACACTTAACACAGCTGAATACAAAACAAATTATAATTCTTGTCTTTCTTTAAGGACACGTTTTAAATTGCATTAAATAAATAATTTAAGTTACTTGCATTCCTAAGTTCAAATCTGCACGAACTGACTATTACTTAAACCGGTGTGATTAGCATCACTAGTTCAAATATTTTAAGGAAATGCACACACATAAACTTAAGGAGTATTTTCACTGTGGACGCAAAATTGATCCAATTTGACTGCATATGTAGGATCTATTTTCCTAATACAAATGACACTTCCAAATACAGTATGTCATATTTTGCTAAA
Source organism: Medauroidea extradentata (assembly GCA_003012365.1). Taxonomy (NCBI): domain Eukaryota; kingdom Metazoa; phylum Arthropoda; class Insecta; order Phasmatodea; family Phasmatidae; genus Medauroidea; species Medauroidea extradentata. The sequence goes on along the minus strand of PNEQ01003052.1, from coordinate 23,054 downwards.
CAAATTTCAGTTTCTACTCCAAATTTTACTGCTTTATATATCAGATGTATATTTACTTAAGTCCATTTACGGCACTGAAATGCATTCCAGGAGGCTGACATTGAGTAAACAATGAGTTGTCTAGATGATTATAAACAATGTCCAATACCAGAAGAACTGTAAGTGATGTGAAGAAATTTTGATCAGTGCTTAACAATGATGTTTTCAGTGCTGACGAGGAGTGATACGAGACGAGTGTAGAACAACTCCAGAACATAGGGAAGTCACAGACAAAACTTTCTGACCAATGGCATCATCCTGTACGACTCCCATGTGAAAATATCAGTATCGACAATATCACAAATTGAGCCTGGATTACCTTCATAAGGACTGGACAATTGATATTCAACCACCTGTATATTGTCGTATGCAAATACTATAGTTGTTAACTGAATCTAGCTGTTATTTACCAGCCTGAGTCTTGCTGTTCATAATTTTGTAATAACAAACCCAGTCTGCATGAAAAATAAGTGTTTGAAATGTATAAACAGGTAACCGCCACTCCGTACTGGAGGAAATGACAAAAATAAACTAGACTTAGGTAATTGACACTTTTGAAGAAAGTTGGCACTTAATGACCTGGATGTAAAACAAAGTTGACGCATGGAAGTGTGATAAATATGAGAAACATATAAATTACAGTAACAATTTTTTATTTTTAAATTTCCAAAAAACCACTAGTAAAAATAAAACCTCTCCGAAGAAATCTACTAATTTTCAATGTCAGAACTATTTTAGGTAAAATAACTCTTCATGTAAAATATTCAAATCTTTATTCACAGTTGACATCCTATCAAGAGAATTACAGTACTTTAATTGTTTTCATACACTGCTGGAAAGCCACATCAATCTCTTAATATAAAAATGAAAGCTGACTGATTGACTGACTGACTAACATATCAAACTGCAGCTCAAACTACTGGACCTAGAATCGTGAAATTATTTGTGGGGGTTCCCTTCAGGTCGTAGGCGAGCACTAAGAAGGGATTTTTCGAAATTCGACTTCTAAGGGGGTGAAAAGGGGTGAAATGTGTTTCCGAAGAAACGTCGATAGAGCTCGAACCCGACGGCCAATCATGATGATTTTTACTTTAATAGGACACTCTTAAAAATGCATATTAGCCAATTTAAGGATTTTTCGAAGTTCAACTTTTAAGGGGCTGAAAAGACCTTAAATGTGTTTCCAATCAACTATCAATATCTATAGAACCCTTCGGGATAGAGAGTTGATATTCACTTCAAAATATTGCTTACGTAAATACCCAAAAAGTAGTTTTAGGTTTTTTTTAAATTCGACCCCCAGGCAGTAAAAAAGGGCAAAATGGGTTTTTTATGAATCGTCTATATCTTTGAAACACAATTGGCTATCGTCGTGATTTTAACTTTAATTGGTTGCTTTTACAAATGTCTATGACAGGACTCAAAATCGTTTCGAAATTCTTTATTTAAAGGGGTAAAAATACGTGAAATGTGTTTTTGATTATCCTTCCATATCTATCGAATCAATCGAGATATCGAAGTGCTCTTTGCTTTAAATTGGTGCTTTTGTAAATATCCCAAGTACCATTTAAAAATATTTTCCGAATTCGGCCCTAAACTGGTTAAAAATGGGGTAATATGAGTTTTCGACTCACATTCGATACATATCGATCCCATAGTTTTTTATATAAAAACGTGATTTTTGTTTAGGATTGATGCTTACTCAAATACCTAAAAAGTAATTTCAGGAATTTTCGAAATTCGCCACCTAAGGTCGTGAAAAGGGGTGAAAAGTGGTGAAAAGCGTTTTCAATTAATAGTCGATATATCTTGAACCCAGCGGGCTAATGTGTTTTTTACGTCCACGAGATACCAATAAAGTATTCTAAAACATGATTGAAGGGTTTTTCGAAATTTACTCTCTTAAGTGGTGAAGACCTTGAACGTGTTTTAGATAAATCCTCGATATCTATCAAACCCGTCGAGATATACAATTAATTTTTGCTTCAGGATGATGATTACAGAAATTGTCGCACAACGGTTTTCAGATTTTTTGAAATTCGATTTCTCAATACTATGCCGGGTGATATGTTTTTTTTTCTTTTCTTTTTTTAGTGAATGATCGATTTTGATTCGACTGAACGGGCTAGCGATGTGATTTACACATCAGTTGGATACTTATACAAAAGTCTAAGATGTAAATTTAAAATATTTCGAAATTCGACACTCAAAAGGGTGAAAAAGCACAAAATTAGTTTTTTCCTTCAACCCACGATATCTATCTAACCAGTAGCAATATTGATGTGTTCACGTCAGAGTGATGCTTGCGTAAATATTTTAAAAAAATATGTATGTAATTTTTTTCTTTATAAGAAACGTGATTATTAAGAATAAAACTTAGTTGGTCAATAATCAAGGCAGACGATCCGAAAAGCAGGAACGAGCAGCGAGAAACAACTTATACAGGAGTTTCACTACAGTAACCTATGAGCCCAGGACACAGATATTTTATTTTATTTTTTTTAAATTTTATTTTCTTGAATTAATTCGACGTTACGTAACGCAGTTGTTTGTCACTCAGGTCTAAATTCCGGGAGGTTCTGGGCTCTAATTCCGTTAAAAGCTGTGTGCGAACGTTCAATTCTGACACACAAAAACTACAAGGCAGATCGAATTAGTGCAATTTACATGTAGTCTTTAAAAGGGGTAAAATTGCAGTTCGCTTTCAGCTTAGGTTCCTCTACAAAATCAGCTGACATATCGTCGGTATACTGCCAAAAGTGATTAAGTCATAAATGCTATTTTGTTTAAAAACAGTATTAAATTGTAGATATTAACAAAAATGTGGTATGTTACTATACTGTGACACAACAGTAGGAAACGACGAATAGACTTTAAACTTGGGCAATTGTTTGTGAACAACATATACATATTCCTAGCATTTTTATAATTTTATCTCATTTTGACTGTGTCACTTTTGGCAGTAAACCGACGATATATCATCTCACTAATCTCAGGTTTGGGGCACCAAATACGTTTCCGCGAAACCTTAACTCTCTGAAACTTTGTAATGTCAATAAAGTTAAAGTGAATATTTTGACAATATATAATTGAGGGCACCGTCACCAATGGTAGTACTAAGGGTAAACAGATGTTTCTCATTCGATTAACCTCTTACCTTAGATGTCTGTAACTACCCCACAACGTCAAATAGGCAGGGCTATAAATATAGCCCAGGCGAAGTCGCTGTTAGTGGCAGGGACAAACTTAAGACTGCTTTTCGCGTGGTCAGCTGTAGCTACTTATCCTGCTGCAGAGTTAGTTCAACTAGCCGCTTGGACATTCTAATACTTGATGACTGAATTATCATTTGTTTTATGTACAAAGAGATTATTCTGTTAAAGTAAATATTATCAGTTACGAATAATACTCGCGAGCAAAGCCGCGGGGGACTGCTAGTTATACATAAAACCAATTTGGTTACCATATTGAATAACACACACAAAGGAATAATTATTTCAAGAAACTTTTCTTAATCACACCATATCTAAAATTTGTTATTCATGATAATGTGACCAACTTTTTAAGTCTCATTCAAAAAGCTTTCAGAATTAATAATCAGTATTTATACATAGTATATTGTTGCAGTCTCAGACGTTAACTTTTGAGAGCAATGTCACGGATGGAAATGGGGCAAAGAAAGGAATTGCTGCAACAAAATTTTAGCAGTGTGCTAAAAAGTGCTTGCTTCACTGCTAACATAACACATAAGTTATGTAGCAATATCAAGAATGCCGCAAGTGTTCAACAGTTCAGAATACATTTTAAAACTTTTTTTTTCTTTTTAAATAAACAATATGAAAGTAGCTGAGGGATTATTAGTATCTGAACACTGTTCATTGCTTTTCGTAAAGCACTTCTACAATGTGCATTATATTCAACAAAAATAAAAAATTTACACTGAACATTGGACCTTGCTCTTGAGACACTCTCAAGCTCCAGTCGAGAACATTGCCCGCTGTCTAACGTCTGACAACACACACTGGTGTGTTTCATGACCTTTAAGGTTATCAGCTTGATGTCGAGCCAGACGGAAGTTGATGCTTCTACAAATACATTTCCAAACAGTGCAAAGGCAAATGACATCATGTAGGCCTAGTCATAAAGTCAATCCAGCATGCACTCAGCACAAATAAATTTCTCGGCAGTTTGATGAGCAAAGTAACAGTTCAGAAAAAAATTAATAGTTATTCGTAATTATACACTAAAATATACAAAAAATGTTCACATCCATGTGTGCATATACGCATGTGTACACACACATACACACATTTGTATACCTTAAAGACCCCTTTATCAGTGAAATAACAGAAGATTTCGTATTCAAGATTTAAAGCAGTAAAATTTTATTTTGAAGGAAAAACGTTTATCAGATATTCAGAACATGAAGTGCTATTATTTTGAAGTGGTGTTTGGGCATAAACAGCACGTAACAAAGTTTTTACAGTTAAAGATAAGTTTCAAGTACGTCCCTATTCATTTTAAACCCTTGGGATAATTTATTGAATGTTAAAATGGGAAAATATTTGTACAACGAGCTTTAGCTACTAAATTTTTCAACGAGATACTTCAAAGCGGTCTTCAGAAATACTACATACATACATTTATCTCCATCATAATTGGAGAGGGGGAGGAATTCAGGATCACAGCTTACAGTCAGGTTCATGACATTGCAGACGAGAAGAACACACTGGTGTTGAGAAACTTGTGCAGAGAGGCAAATGGCAAGAAACAAGAGTCAATGTTGGGGTCTGTGCATTCTCAGGTTCCTATTACACTAAATAGCCACAAACATAACTTGAAATAAGAGAAAGAGAAAAATCCAATAACGAACAAAAAAATTTGAACTGGAAAATAAGTTTCATTTAATGATTTTAAATCAGAAATACGTACTTAAACCTATTAAAAAATATTTTAACTAATAAACAAGCAGATTCACACATTAATTAAAAATTTCTTAACCAATGTATACTAACTTTTGCCATAAGTGATTGGAGACATTTATATCAGAATCCTGCGCCCAAACAATATCATTCCCACCTTCCCACGTTTTCCGCCATGTCAATTATGAAAACTGATTTTCGTCAAGAACATAAAATTATCACTGTTATTTTAATACGTACAACCAATTTGTAAGCTAAAAGTTTCAGATTAATGACAAAGAATATTTAATATGTTCATGAAAGACAGACAATATGTTCTTAATCCAGTAAAATATTGTTGTACGTCAGATTTTGGGAGTTGTAATGAAAACTTTGGCAACAATTTTCCATAAAATACTGCAGTACCTCATTCAATATTTATTTTTATAATTTACTGAGTTTTTTAACATTTAGTGCACAGGTTTATATGGTTCCAATTTCCTATAAAATAACCACATGTGCAATTTTAATGCAAATATTTATTCAACTTAATACATTTCTTTCACAGATTCCCAAAAACTACGATACTCGACTTAACTGCAGTATTTTACTGGGGTTGCAATATGTACAAGAGGTTTCAAGTGAGGGTCAAATTGTAGGTATGAGACACACAAATAAAGAGGAACTAGTAAACATGGGTCAGGGAATTAACAGTTTATGAGACATAATTTAGGGTATGTTATCGTTGGGCAGTCAGTAAATGCCAAGCACTGGATGAAGAAATGTGACCCTGTCATGATTGCAGCATTACCAGACATCCTCCAAACTAAGACCTCTCTCTACCATCCACTAATAAAACCGTAACCACAAACTAACTTGAATGAATACGGAGTTTGTTTTGAAAAATGGCAGGCTACAGAAAAAAAATCTATAAAAAAATAAATCAGGATGAGGAACAGCAAAAAAAAATTAAAAACAAAAAAAATTTTCTACTAACCCTGCATAAAGTAACTATGGGCCTATTATGCACCTACCACATTATTTGAACTCTTACAACACACGTGCATGGCGACATGCAAAACATTCACCTCATATTCTGTGGTTCATTACAAAAAAACTGAAAAAGGCACTGTGCTGTGCCAGTAGCAATAACTATGGACTCTGTTCCCAGCTTTACCCATGAAGCACAAACATGTTTTCAGCCAACCTAAAAAACTTGTTTTGATGATTCGTACATTAGCTAATTATCTCATTTATAGTTACTGCAAGAAAATCTACAATCAGTAAAAAAAAAAAAAAAAATACACACGTGCAGTTTTTTAAAATAGCTATAAACCTACACAACATGGAAGTGGAAAAAAAAAAGCTTTTAAAAGCAATAACATTTTAACTTAACACATGTTTAAAGTCTTCATTTACCACAGCCACTTAAATTTATCAAACGACTAACTCTGATTAGAGAGTTAGGCTATTAAGTTAACTAATTTTTGTAATGCCACAGAAAACTTTAAAATGAATTAATTCAAAATGCTCCATTCTAACATTAAAAAAGATTTGAATAAAAAATTGGGCCTACTGTATGTATGGTAAACACCTAACTATACTTCAAACTATGGGTACTATAAAAAGTAAAACTGAAACAAGTGGTAAGGTGGAATCTCATTATACATTAACTGCAATTGCAAAAAAAAAATTATCTATAGAAGATTGTTGTTATATCAAAAAAAATTTACCTGCATGTATTATGAAGGGATGGTGCATTTAAAAGTTTTTATAAACCATACTCTTTATATTAAGCTTTCATTGTATTCGTCATTCATTTATTATACTGTTCTAAGTACTAAAAAAATCATAATTCAGAGGAAAATTAACACTTTTAAGTCCTGATTTTCAGCTATCTAGCACCTATACTTCACTTGTTAAGGCTCGGTTTCAGTCGCCATATTGAATTTTACTATTTTTCATTTTATTATTTTGGAATTCTAAGAAGAAAAATATCAAATCTGCGACCATACTTCCAATTATATTTACATTTTGCTACAGTACAGACCTTGCAATTTAACTGTTAAAACTCATAATTAAGCTGTAATATACGTGGCAAAATTTTCTATATTACTAATTTAGCTGACCGATTGAAACCTAATTATACATTACTAGCTCTATTGCCACGTTTGTACTGTAGCACAAAGTAGATATAGTTTGCAGTAGTTTCCAATTTAAGGTTTTTCTTCTCAGAATTCCAGAAAAGCGAAAAATAATAAAATTCAATATGGCTACTGAAAGCGAGCCTTAATATAATTATGTATAGCTGTGTAAGTAAACAACACAGTGAATACTACAGATTCTACTACACTTAAAAGCTTATTGTAAAAAATAATTGTTTTATTACTATTCTGAATAGTCTTCAAAAATATTTACTGTAGGCCTATACCATGAAGAACATATACAATACACAAATGTTTTTAATATAAGTAAAGTAAGTACGAAATCTATCTTTCTGATGAACTCAACTTTTGCAACATTTAAAAGACTTCTACAGATAACCTGAGCAGGATTTAGAATTTTGATCTCAGAATGAATTACCTTTCACATAGTTTTAACCCTTCACAGACATTAAGAAAAATTCTGAAATCAACTGAAATGCATCATGAATGTCATGGAATCAAAATAGCCTCATGGGTTCGTGTTCTATCACTGATTCACAGAAAACACATCCCCCCCCCCCATTTTATTCCCATAGGAGTCAAATTTAAAAAAAATTCCCATCTTAGCGATTGCCTACCAGGCATGTAGTCAGTGAGGTGGAAGGGAGGGGAGACTGGGTGTAGCACAACTTACGTTACTTTTTGTCCGAGCTATTGCAATAAGCCGGACAAATCGTAATTAGGCCTATACTGAACCCAATCATCAGATAATTTTTAAATATTTAATCATGCTGGTACTTGCACAGTAACTTCTTACCAGAATACAATAAATGAAGAGCAAATTTGGTAGTAAACATTATTTTCCTTAAACATCAAAACATTTGACTCATAAGAGTTTGCCACTGTCGAAGTATATTGATAGAGAGCATTCTTTAAGAGGGTAGTCAGAGAACAGGCAAAGACTAAGAATGCAGTTGACTTATGAGTAATACAACATTGATGGTAAACAAGTGACTGAACACAGCTCTAGTGTTGAATAATTAGAAGTAGGTAAGGCCAAAGCATGATCAGTCAGCAAGAGCAACTGACCATGATACGTGTATGTGTATGCTGCAGAAAATATACGCCAACTTGTGCTTAAACTGAACCAATAAACCCTTTTAGTGTTAAGAGCCGAAATACTGGCATATATTACCTGTGCGAAAAATGCCAGAGGTCAATATTTATGACTATATTTTTTTAAATTTAATTAACACAGGGTTGCTACAGAATTTCTAGATCAAATTTCCTTGAATTTTCCAGGTTTTCCAGACAAAAATTATGAATTTCCAGTTTTTTTTGTGGAATTAAAAATCACGATAATTGAACTTCAAGTGTTCAAATAAGTTAAATTTACATGCCTGTTTTAAAAGGGTTTTATAAATGTAGCTACTAAAGTTCCTTATGTTCGACACACTCAGTTAGCAAAATCCGGAGAACTTAAATATGTTATAATTAACTGGAACTACTTTTAAAGCGAATTGCTAAGATTTCATTTTCATAAAGTGAATGGTTGTACAACTGTCCAAAAGTCAATTGCGAAGCCTGCAGCCACGAACAAGTGACTCCAGCCCAGAAGTCAAAGCTAGTCAGCTAGACAACGACCGCAAAAGCCTGCAAACTCATACTGCTAAGCCTAAAGTTTGTTCTACAAATTTGAATTTTCAGTCACCAGAAGCAATTTCCCTGACTTTTTGAGGTTTTCCCTGACCACTTTGAAATTCCCTGACTTTTCCAGGTTTTCCCTGTTTTCCAGACCTGTAGCAACCCTGTGACAAGTTTTTTTTTTAAATAAATTTTTCTAGAAAAAAATGTGTTTACAATTGAAATGTGGTATTAAGGGAACAATTGTCAGTACAATTTTTTCTACTTGATAATTTGATTGGTAATGAGTTATTTCAATTTTTAATAAATAATTGTAAATTTCTGAAGATATGATGGCATTTTTCACATATGTACCTCTAAGAAAGCTGGCACTAAAATTGTTAAAGTGAAAAACCAGTGATTCGATAGCAACTCAGGATTCAATAGCTCAACTTTAAAAATGGCTGAAAAAATACTTCTTGAATAAGGGCCTGTATAAATTTTTTCTCTAGCGCATAATTATCTACGGATTCTGCATCTTCACACCCAGCAGTTGTTGGCAATGGCGTTTTTGTTTTTAGCGTACAAATTATTTTTCTACTTTTTGTGTAATGTTCCAAGTAGAATCACCATTTCTAGTATGTAGTTCTTTCTTAAGCTTTGTATTGAGCAATATTTATTTGTTTTGTATTCTGGCCCTTTTTGACAGCTCAAAACAGTTTGTTAACAAAATGGGTCATGGATAGTAGATTAT
>PNEQ01003052.1:0-13493 GCA_003012365.1 Medauroidea extradentata | reverse complement strand
ATACATTTAAGTTTTTCTTAAGGTTTCTTACATAAACTGCAGTTTTTGTTGTCTATTTTGTATGCATTGTAATATGTACCTTATTACAATAAAAAATTTTAACGAAGATTCTCTAGCAGTAATATTACAAACATTTTAAAAATTTCTACTGAAAATTTTGCTTGCTGCCTTATTTTAAAAATGCATTTTTAACAAAAAAAAAAAAACTTATCTACATAATTTTATTTGAACGTGTTTCTAGACAACAATGAAGGTTAGGAAATTCATTCAGTAGTCTACATTGTTATCTTGGTAGCTATTAACAATTATTCTGAATTTCAGGTTTTTTTAACAAGAAATTTTCTTTCACATATTGTTACAAGTTTGATCAAAAATTTTTCACTTGGGCAATACCCACGAGTTCTTTTGGGATAGAGGTCTTATTATTAGAAATAAAAGAGTTGAATTAAGTTATTGATTTATTGGCTCACCAAGCTTACAAGAACACAAAACAGCAATCAACTATAACTTTCACAACACAATTAGTTATGCATACAATTACTACTGTGTCACAGACACGTTAATTAGCTTGAACAATTAAAGCGCAAAATAATGTCTACCATCAATTATTTAAACACTACAAATCACAATAAAATTCAGTCATATATCCAATCAACAGTCTCTCAAATAATGACAGTGTACAACCTTAATAGTCCGCAATGGTGATGAATCGCCGTGTGCTGCACAGTACCCCAAGTGCACAGCTGTCTTCACTCTTGAGGTCTTCGGTTCGACTCCCGTCGCGCACCTTCTCTGCGCTCGTCAGCCTGCCGCAGCAGTCCTCTTGTTTCGCCCAACACTGCTCCGAAGACTGCAACCTCACAGTAGACTCTGACGTCCCCGAGATGTCTTCACCAGTCTCTCTCAACAAGCACAACATCTTCCTCTAGCACGACCAATAGCAAACTCTCTTCGAATTTGTCGATTCAGCCCTTATATAGTAGGCGAAACAGTAGGAGAACCACAGCATTACAGGAGTCTAAAATACATTCATCATGTTTCGGACGTGACTTGAGTCTCGTAGGCCGCCTCGTAGGGTAAAAGTGCAGTTGGGACAGGTACGTATGACTTAGTTTCGGCGTGACTTCCATCACTTAGCCGACCAGCTTGTTAGTCATGGGCTAGCCCACCAAGTGTTACAAAACAGCTGCGGATCACTGGCCCCCAGGTGCATGGCACACAACAATATTGAATACTAGGTATTCTCCCTTAAATATTATTTCTCAACATGCATTTGATTCTTTGTGCCAGAGTGTGTGCTGTAATGAGGAACAGATCATGTAGAAATGTTTGGAAAAGTAATTTGCAGATTGCAAAGAAAAGAATAATCTGTTTCCAAATGCCCAAAATTAAGATACCGTAAGTTACGAAAAGTGGATCTCAAAGAAAAATATGATTGTTGTTGAAGGAAAAACCAAAACCTGTATGGAAAAAAAAATATCTCTTCACTACTATTACTCTCTGGGTGGTATAGTCTTTGAATTAGAGGCCATTTTCCTCATGTTCATGTTCCATGTAAATTACACGCGACACCAACACAAATAAATGACCAGATTGAAACAAAATTTGCTGCAGAGTACTGTAGTTGTACAGTGGATTCTCAGAAACTGTAAATTTTCCCAAGACATCTAAGAATATTATTTCAGTAGCTCATGCGAGAAAGTCAGTAGGTATCCATACAGTTATGGAGTACTACAAGAATGAAACATGTGATATTCCAATGAAGAAAGCATATTGTACACTGTCTCCGCAGTTTGTGGCATGATCCTGTTGCTATCATGGCTCAATTTCCTAGTACACAATACAGGAACCGCTAAATGTTTGTACTCATTGGTAGCCTGCATACATTGCCAGTTGCTTCCCAGTAACTGAAAGTACTGCATGGACTTAGTGAGAGTGGTCATAGGAAAGGTGCTCCTAATGGGCTGGGCAGAACACTTAAGTACACAGCAGATCAACTGGTAGCTCAGGGAAAGGACAATACATATTGACATTTATCTGTAAGACCGAAACCTATTACATAACGCAGTACAAATGATTAGGTACATTTGTTTTTTTGATTATTTTATAAAATCCCTAGAGTTCTCACTTTTAAGTTCATTAATAAATACCTGGAAAAATATTTCAACCCACAACCAGAGCAACCCACACTAAAAATGGTTTGCACCACTTAATTGAATTGATTTTCCAGCTACAAGCCTGTTGCCTACACCCAGAAGAAATTTTATCCACCTTTTAAATTTTACATTTCTAGATTGAGCAGTTTGGGCTGTTCTTTGATATGCCGATCTGTCAGTGAGTGTTCTCTTTTATATATAAATTTGTAGTAAAATTGTACCAATTAGAAATGAAAACATGTTTGAAGTTTTACTAACATAAAAAACAGGGGGCAGGGGAGGCAAGAGAGTGGTGAAGCGCGGAGGAAGAAGAAACTCTTGACTCAGAAGCCCAGAAATTCACCAGTTAAGCACGTAGACTAGTCATGTTTATCATAGGCCTGATATATAGCAAGGTGAATAAATAACATTAAATGATGTACCTATGCAACCAACTAACAAACAGTTAAACTAATTCTTCGGGTCACTTGGGTTTGCGGCCTTCAACACTATCACGATAAAAATACTAGTAACAGTATTCTCTGGCACCTAGTATAGACTATAAACTGCAAAACATGTTGAACACTGTTATATGACTTGCCAAATTCCTTTTACCATAGCTTAATCATGACTTACTTACATCTTCACGACTGGTACACAGCTGGTCTCAACGTAACTGGCATAAAATGAGTAATAATTACTTATTCAGGAAGTCAATGTTCACAAAAACTTAAAGTGGCCTAGATTTTCGTAATGGCTATTTATACCAAAAAATCTATATTTCAGTAATTTTATTTCTGCCAGACTAATGGTGTAAGTTTGTTCATTGTGGGGGTGGAGTTGAGTCAAGAAAGGACAGATGTAGAAGACAGTAGTTGTACGGCAAAGATCATGGAACTATGTGAACGTGTTAATAATATAAGGAGAAGCAGCAAAGGTGGTGACACTGCACGTGGAGGAAACAGCCTGGCTCGTAAGGAGTTAGATGAAGCGGAGGAAAGGGACTTAAAAAGGGTTTGCTGGACAAGGCGAAGGAGAAATTCTTGCAGCAAGGACAGTGATAAGTGGGGTGCTGGCCAGGCACGGGGGTAAACTATGCAAAGGTAATGGCAACACGCGAGCTACACGACACGGTGTGCAGGTATCTGTGGGCCGTCTACAGGGGGGGAAAGGGTACATTTGTCCCAGACCCCGAGGCTTATGGGGGCCCCGGATGTCTGCAGTCCAGGGAAATCAATACCATTTGGTTATTTTCAAAATATTAACTGAAAACTCTTAAATACTGCAGTACGAAACTGATAAGACTGTGTCTCATTGCATTTGGTACACACACTAGTGCAAATCACATTACAGAACACTGAACAATACACTCCCACAGTCGTGAATGGGCACAGCCTACGAATAAAATAATTAACCACACACTGCAGCAATGGGGTTGGGGGGGGGGGGGAGATGTATGTTTGCTCGCGTCTTCGTGTGGCAGATCTTGTTGTTCTTCAGTTAACAGACATGAAGCGAATAGAGCAGATGCACGCACTGGTTGAGTCGAATTTTAACTTTCATGGTCGTCACCTGCCGGCTTAAACAACACACAAACTCTGCTATTTAAGCTACCAAAATACTACGTCACTTGTCTTCTGCTATTTATATGAATTACGTTTTTATCTTCCGAACTGTTTACCTCATGTAAGATGAGGAAGGAAAATAATTTTATTTTACAATAGTATTTGCTTACGTTTGAGGAATTTTAAAGTAATATTCATATCGCGAAACTCTAGGGCTCACTTGCGAAATGAAAACAGTGTAAAACTAAAAAGCTATTTTTGAATTTTTAAGCTTTTTACAGAACAAGTTAGGCAGTCAAGTTTAAAAGCTCGTTATTTTTTTACTGTTGATGTTAATATCCGGAATTATTGGAATAGCTTTGAAATATTTTTTCTCTTTGTTGGTCATACTATTTGTGTTTAGCTTCTCATTTTTTGTTGATCTATATAAGTTATGTAATGACTGTATATTATGTTAACAAGTTTGTAAGTGGCTAATAAAAACAAACAGGTTATGGTCCCAGGTGATGATCTATGTGCATTTGTGATGAAACAAGTAATGTTTTAGCGATGTCTGGTTATCAGCTACCACCGATTGAGAAGCTTAAAGGTCACGAGAACCTTGATACGTGGAAGTTTGCTGTACAGACGTAACTCGAAGACGAAGAATTAAAGAACTGTGTTATCTGTGATGATCCAGACAAGAAGAAATGAAGAAAGATGTAAAAGCAAGATCTAAAATAATTCTTTTAGTTGAGCCTATAAATTATGTTTATGTTCAGACGGCTACTACTGCCAAACAAGCTTGGAACAACCTAATCACAGCTTTTCAAGATACTGGATTAACAAGATGTGTAGGCCTTTACGTTAATAAGGTTATAAACACAGCTCACAAATTGTCAAGCATTGGATTGAAAGTGAGTGATAAGTGGATTGGAACGATTTTGTTGACTGGATTTACCCTATGTCTACGAGCTCAAGAAAATGGGAATAGAAAGTTCTGGAATAGCCGTGACTGCCGATTCAATCAAGACCAAGTTATAACAAGATATATCTGTGATAAAAACTGACTAGCATAAACCGCTTGCAATGTATGGCACTAACAATCGCAGTTGAAAAAGTGGGCCACCTACAAGTCGTGATTCAGGTAATTACATGAGCCCACGTCAGGTAGTTACATGAGCCCACGTCAGGTAATTACAAGAGCCCACGTTGTTATCAATGTGATAGACATGGTCACATGGCCAGAGATTGTAACAGAAGAAGAGAAGAAATACAAAAAAAATTCCACAGATGTGATACCTGTAATGAAACTTCTATGCTTTGTACTTTTTCTGCATAAATGTCACCAAAAGAAAACTCGTGGTTTCTTGACTCAGGTTACTCAGCTCACATGACTTTCGACCAAGAAATACTGGAAGAAGTAAGGAAGTCAGCACAGTTAAGCATTACTACTGCAAACAACGAACAGATGGTCACAGAGAATATTGGTGATGTTAACCTACCGGTTAATGTTTCACAACAGCCATCAGAAGTTAAAGTAAGCAGCGTATATTACGTTCCTGATTTAAGGGCCAATCTTCTGTCAGTACGTCAAATAGTAAAGAAAGGAAACACTGTAGTATTTGATTCCAAAGGTGCAAGAGTGACTAACAAAAATAACAGTCATCATGATCTGGTTATGCTCAATCAAACCAGTTGTCCTCCAAGAGCTGATGAAAATCTGTGGCATAGGCGACTGGGGCATGTAAATTCTTCTAGTCTAAATAAACTAAAGAGCGGTCCAGCTCATGGAGTTGATTATCCCATTGTCAACTCAGAAAATCCTCTCTGTGAGGTATGTGTTTGAGGTAAAAGTCACAGTATTCTGTTTGAAGAAAGTAATTCTCGAGCTAGTAGAGTACTTGAACTTGTACACTCGGATATTTGTGGTCCTCTTGAAGAAAATTCACTGTCAGGGTCTCATTACATGGTCACCTTTCTTGACGACTTTAGCCATAAGACATTTGTTTATTTTCTGAAAAGGAAAGACCAAGACTTGGAATATTTCAGGGTTTTCAAAGCCTTTGTAGAAAATATGACGGGATAAAAAATAAAGGCTCTGAGGACTGACAATGGAGGAGAGTACTGTAACAATAAGATGTTAAATGTGTTGCAGTCAGCAGGAATTCAGCGTCAGAAATCTACTCCACTCGTGGATGAAACGGTAGAGCAGAGAGGCTAAACCATACTATCTTGGAGAAGGCATGCTGTATGCTGATTGAATGTGTACTTCTGAACATATTCTGGGCAGAAGAAGCATATATGGCTGAGTACTTGTTGAACCATTCACGTTGCAAATGTGTTGAAAGAACACCTGAACAGACGTGGATC
This sequence comes from Medauroidea extradentata, assembly GCA_003012365.1. Taxonomy (NCBI): domain Eukaryota; kingdom Metazoa; phylum Arthropoda; class Insecta; order Phasmatodea; family Phasmatidae; genus Medauroidea; species Medauroidea extradentata. The sequence goes on along the minus strand of PNEQ01003052.1, from coordinate 7,441 downwards.
AGCAAGAAACCAACCTTAAAGCATGCCAGAATATTTGGATGCAAAGCATTTGCTCACATACAAAAAGAGAAATGGAAGAAACTAGACGAAAAATCAAGACAATGCATATTTGTTGGATATAGCTTGGAATGCAAGGCATATCACTTGTATGATCCGGTTAGGAAAGAAGTGTTCGTTTCAAGAAATTTGATTTTTTCAGAGATGGAAAAAGGTCATTTGCTTCTAAGGGATGGCACAAAATGTGATCAAAAGGCGGACATTTTCTACTTTCTGGAAGAACCTAGTAAACAATCTGAGGGTACCACAGCATCTCAGATACTAGATCTTGTCATTCCATGTGCCACAGATTCTGAAAGTGGAAATTCATTGAGTGATTCTTCTGGCAATACAAATTGTTCACATAAGGGTGAATTGGATGAAGTTCACGGATTTTCAGAAAATTAACAAACTTACAAAATTCTGCCTCCATAACAATGTTTAGGTACAAGAGAGCGACAAAAGAGACCTCCCAAGTTCTTGAATACTATGTGACATATTTTACAATGCTTGAAGTACTAGGAAATCCATTATCAGTAGAAGAAGCTCTTGAACGCCCAGATAAAGATTTGTGGCTCCAAGCAATGGACGAAGAACAGAAAGTCTTAGTTGAAAATTGTACATGGGAGCTTGTCGATCTTCCAAGTGAAAAAATGCCTCTAGACTGTGAGTTTTCAAGACAAAACGAGACACATCCGGAAAAATTGTTCAGCACAAAGCCTGTCTAGTTAATAAGGGATATAACCTTAAAAAAAGGGTGTCGATTTTGAAGAAATCTATGCACCAGTAGTACGTTACAGTTCTATCAGGTATTTACTTGCTGTGGCAGTCGAACATGACTTCGACATAGATCAACTTGATGCAGTGACTGCTTTTTTGCAGGGTGATCTCAGTGAAGAAATTTATATGCCACAGCCAGAACATTTGAATGGATCAATAAAGATTGTTGCTTGAAAAAATTGTTATATGGCCTGAATCAAGCTAGCATAGTCTGGAACATGAAGCTGGGCAAAAGTCTAAAGAAACTATGTGTGAAGCAGTCAGATGTTGACTTGTGTGTATATTACAAAATCAATGAAAATCTATCATAATTGTTGCAGTTTATGTGGATGATATAGTATTGCTATCCAATGACGGAAAGCTAAAAGATGACCTCAAGAATCAACTTATGGCTGAATTTATAATGAAAGATCTCAGAGAAGCCAAACATGTTTTACGCTTTGAAATAACAAGAGACTGTCAAAACAAGAAAAGCTGGATTGATTAGAGATGTTATATCGATAAAATGTTGAAGAAATACAACATGCTAAAATGTAACCCAGTTGGAACTCCTATGCTCACAGGTGAAAAACCAACAAAAGAAAGACACCAAAATATCCATAAGACTCCAAGAAAATTGATGGCATACCATATCAAGAAGCAGTTGGGAGCCTGCTGTTTGCTTTCCAGGTTTCCCTGCCAGACATCAGCTACGCTGTCAATTGTGTAAGTCTATAATCATAATCCTAGACTGGCACATTCGGCTGCAGTGAAACGGATGCTTCAATATCTAAAGGGAACCATCAATTGGAAACTTGAGTTTGATGGCAAGACTGATCCAGGAACACCGGCTCTGAGCAGACATTGTGATGCAGATTGGGGCAGCAACCCAGATGAAAGGAGATTCACAACAGGATACACCTTTTTCAAACACCACCCCCCAGTCTCATGGAGCACGAAAAGACAGCCAACAATTGCTCTGTCTACGACTGAAGCAGAGTATATGGCCATGTCAGCAGCTGCACAAGAAGCATTGCGGCTTAGAGGTTTGAGTCAAGATCTATGCTCTTGGACAGAATCAACAGTGTTATATGTAGATGATCAAGGTGCTCAAAAGTTGGCCTAAAAAGGAGGTTATCAAGCACGCAAAAAACATATTGACGATCGTCTTCATTTCCTAAGGGAGAAGACATGAAATAGACAGCTACTTTTGAGAAGACATGAAATGGACAGCTCCTTTTGAAGTGTGTGCCATCTAGCTCATTGCTAGCAATTCATTAACTAAAGCTCTGGATAGAGAGAAAACTTTTAGTTTGTGCTAAAGGACAAGGATTGGCATTTCAAATATGGAGGGTATTGGAATAGTTTTGAAATATTTTTTCTCTATGTTGGTCATACTATTTGTGTTAATAATGTTGTCTTTGGCTTCTCGTTTTTTGTTGATATGTGTATGCTATGTAATGACTGTAAATCATAAGAAGTTTGTAAGTGGCTAATTAAAACCAACAGGAATAAGTACTCACTAATGAAATGGTACAAAGAAATTCAAGATTATTTAAGTAATATGATGCACAAACGTGCTATGCATCTTGTAATATAATACACCATGCATCTGAAACGTAACACCTTGCTTGATTTTGTCTTGCTTCCGTTATTTGCGATTTTTTGAGTGCAACAATCTAAAGAACTGTGTGGTATAGCTGCAAACTGGTACGTTACTAAGAAAAATTAATGTAGGTCTACAAATTGTAACACATTTGCATTAATGAGAGGCAGTCAACAAAGTTAGCAATATCCACTGCCAATAATGAAAAATGATCACATACTGTGCAGAGGATGTTCATTTGCCAATTACAGTGTTAGACCAGCCCTCTGAAGTTACTGTAAGGAATGTCTAATGTTCCAGAACTAAAAGTTAATCTATTGTCTGAGAGTCAGGCAGTAAGCAGGTGAAACACTTTGATATTTGATTCAGATGGGGCACAAATACTGAAAGCAGAAAATCAGGTGATTGCATCAGCTTCCATGGAGAGTAATCTTTTCAAGTTAAATGTGACCAACGAAAACACTGAAATAGCAATGTTATGTTCAGATTCAGAGTAGGCTACCTGCGGCACAGAAGAATTGGATACATTAGTTTCTCTAATCTGAATCATCTGAAGAAGGGATTAATTCATAGCATTGACTTCGTAAATGACAAAACTGATAAGAATTTTGTTTGTGAGATCTGAGTGATTGCCAAAAGCCACAGGTTACAGTTTGACAGCAGCCAAACAAAATAAAGTAATTTTCTAGAACTAGTTCATTCTGACTTGTGTGGACCCATTGACAGCTCACTTGCAGGCTCCAAGTACATGTTAACACTCCTAGATGACTACAGCCACAAATCATTCTGCTACTTCTTAAAGACCAAAGGTCAAGTGCTGTCATGTTTCAAAGAATTTAAGAGTTATAGAGATAATACAACTGGTCAAAAAATCAAAGTGCTCAGAACAGACAATGGTGGGGAGTATTGTTCAAATGAATTTTAAAATCTTTACGCTCTAGTGGAATCAAGCATCAAACCACAGTGCCGTACAATCCAGAGCAAAATGACAAAGCAGAGCGACTCGACAGGACAATTCTGGAGCGAACACGATGCTTGCTCGCAGAATCTGAGCTATCCACAACTTTTTGGGCAGAAGCAGCTTGTACTGCTGTCTATTTGTTAAATAGGTCACTGAGCAGATGCACAGATAAAACTCTAGAAGAGGTGTGGTCAAGCAGGAAACTGAGCATCAGACATGTTCGTGTGTTTGGGTACAAAGCCTATGCACACATACCAGACCAAAAACAGAGAAAACTGGACCCCAAGGCAAGACCCTATGTATTTGTTGGATAGTCTTCAGTCAAAGGCATATAGATTGTATGACCCAGACAAAGGTGTTGAAATTGTTTCAAGAGATGTGATCTTTGCTGAAAATGAGAAAGGGTCTTCATTGCTCCAGAGACCAGTGGATGGAAATAAGCTTAAATTGGATTTCTCCAAGCTGGAAGAAGACCCTCCATCAAACTCCTTAGAAGAAGACTCACAAAGTGATTCAAATGAATCAGAGCAGTTGGAAGACTTCCATGGTTTTTCTGAAGACATTGTTAACAAATGTGATAAAAGGATAACTACAGCAGACTCCTCATCTGATCAGTCAGCAGTGGCCATCAGTCTACTGCCCTTCAAAGAGGAGACCGCATCAGAAAGCCACCAGAAGCTCACAAGACTGTCACATACTCCTCAGTTGTAAAAATCTAGCAGACCCGATCACATTAGAAGAAGTTATGGAACGCCCAGACAAGAATCTCTGGATTGATGCAATGCAGCATGAATATCAAGCACAATTGAAGTTATTCGTTACAGCTCACTTAGATATATTCACGCTGTAGCAGCAGAATAAGATCTGGATGTTGATCAAATGGATGCAGTCACAGCATTCCTTCAGGGAGACATTGAGGAAGAAATTTATATGCTACAGCCAGAATTTTTTGACAAAAACAATCAAGTCTGTTGTCTGAAGGCGAGCCTTCACCAGGGTGTCTACCAGATTGTAAAAATAACATTTAGTACTTTCTTGAAAATCTGTTCAAACAGAATTAATTAATAATTTTTTTAACAAGTGCAACACGGCCAACAATTTTCGTTACGTTTCCTCCAACTGCTGACAGCGCGAAGCACATCCAATTTTAAAATGTGTAATCAATACATACCTAAATTTAAGTTGTCTTTATGAAGATGACTATGATAAATAATATGCAAACTAATAATTTATTTTACTTGCACAGTGCATGAGAAACACTAGTAGCGTAAACGTTCACATTTGACAAATGATTCAACAATAATCAAACACTCGAAAATAATTTTCATGACTTATACCACAATATACTACAAATTAGTGACTATTTTGGGACTTTCGTGACCTTTTTCACAAATTGTGACTTTTTCGGGACTTTCGTGACTTTAGTGACCTAGTAGACACCCTGTTTACGGACCGAAACAGGCCAACAGAATGTGGAACACCACATTAGATGCATGCCTAAAGGAGTACAATTTGAAACAATCTCAGTTTGACTTGTGCTTCTATCACAGAATTTCAGAAGACAAAATTCTGATAGTAGCGATCTACATTGATGACATCCTTCTTCTGCCCAATGACAAACACATGAAAGATGACGTTAAGAGACATTTGAGTAACGGTTTTAAGATGGTGGATTTGGGAGAAGCAAAATCCATATTGGGTTTCCATATCACATGTGACAGACAAACAAAAAAATTTGGATAAGTCAGCAAGGGTACATTAAGGATATTTTGAAAAAGTTCAACATGTTGGACTGCAACCCAGTAAGTTCACCCATGTCTCCTGCTGAAAAACTCTCAAAGGAGCAGTTTCCACAAACCCCGGAAGATGCAGCAATTGTAGGAGACATCCCATACCAAGAGGCTGTGGGCAGTCTTCTTTATGCTGCTCAAGTATCCAGGCCTGATATAAACTTTGCTGTAACCTGTGCAAGTCGATTGAATCAAAATCCAGGTTAACCCCATTGGGCAGCACTGAAGCGTATTATGAGATACCTCAAAGGAACCACTCACTGGAAACTTGCATTTTGAGGTAAAGAAACAGATGTTACTGACCAGTTGGCTACAGTGACTCGGACTGGGCGAGCGGTCAGTCACTGGCTAAGTATTCCTCAAAAATGGCCGAGCTATTTCATGGGAAAAAAAAAAAAAAAAAAAAAAAAAAAAAAAAAAAAAAAAAAAAAAAAAAAAAAAAAAAAAAAAAAAAAAAAAAAAAAAAAAAAAAAAAAAAAAAAAAAAAAAAAAAAAAAAAAAAAAAAAAAAAAAAAAAAAAAAAACAGCCCACCATAGCTCTTTCAACAACGGAAGCAGAAAATATGAGCATGTCAGCAGCAATCCAGGAGACTTTGTGGCTGAGGGTTATAGCCACAGATTTGTTTCCTGCCATTGCGGACAAGCCGACACTACTTTGCATTGATAACCAACGTGTTCAGAATCTAGCAGACAATGATGCTTACCAAGCCCGCACAAAGCATATAGATGTCCGACATCACTTCCTTCAAGAAAGAATCCAAAAAGGTGAAATAAGACTGCAGCATATGTCTACAAAGGAAATGATCGCAGATTCCCTCACAAAACCCCTGGAAAGAGACAAGCTTTCATTTCTGCTCAAGACGTCAAGGACTCACTCAAAATAGGGAGGGTGTTGTAAAGTAATTTGTAGTTTTGATGTTGGTGATACAGTATCATGTGACAAACAGTTTTTTTGTGTTGTCGGATGTTGTGCAAAAGATGGCATCATTCTAGTTTTTAAATGTATAAAACCACCAGTTCATAGGATACGGACCTCAGCAAATTTATACAATAGATCAATACATAGAATACCCATAAAATACGCAGCAAATTTAAGGAATCATCTGACATAGCGATACATTAATATAATTCACACTGGACACCTAGTTACTGGCAAATATTGAATACTATAGTACAAGCAATAATAATAACAATAATTTTCATTATATTATATAGGCATATTGATATAACAGAGAAAGAGGACCTAGGGGGATCTGCTGTGCAGGGAGACGGCTGGCTGTTTACAATGGGCCAGAGTTGAGCAGGAAGGGCAGAATAATGTAAAATTCGAAGTGCAGGAACTGGAGAAAGTACAAAGATGGGCAGCAAGCACATTTGAAATGTTTTTAATATTTACTTAGTTTTCCACCTCATTCTAATGATTTTTCCTCTAAAAATTATCATATCTGCTGCCAAAGGAGAAACAAATTCCTTAAACCAATAGACGAGCAACCCGACGCCCCCCCCCCCCCCCCTCAAGCGGTGCAGGTTGCTGTCGTTCCGACGCGTCAAAGTGTATACGTATGTCAAAACTACACAGTTTAATACATGAGCAACGCACAAGTTTATCAACAACAAAAAACATGACACAGCAATGTTTTTAATTAACTTACCAGACTTTATGCACTGCATTGCATCTGCCGCAGTGGTCCATTTTGGTTCACGATCTAAAGGCTGAGCAGGTTCGTTGCTATACGTGTAAAAGGTTCTTGATTTATTTCCTTTGGATGCAGCTCTACTTAAAACTCCACTAAATCTTAATGATGCCCGCTGAGCTACGGTTGCCATTTGTAAAACAATTCACTGTGTCTACTAATTAGCACACGGTATTATTCTAGTGGCTCGGACTACACAAACAAGTCTTAGGATCAAATTTAAAACACACAACAATTACAACAACTCTGTACGTGTTGAACTGTTGGCCCCAACCCCGCCAATGAAAGTATGCTGGATGACAGCAGCTGACCTACGCAGCTGCGTCCGCTGCCTCGCCCCTTCGCCCCAGGGGGACGAAACTCAGGCCGCCTTCCGTTATTCACTGATTTCACTGGTATCACTGACAGTTCGCCAGTGTCCGTGAACAATAAGGGAACACCGTCAGTAATCAGCAAAATATTTTCACTGTCAGTAAATAGATAATATCGGAACATTAAAATCAGTAAACATTACTGCAATGCACGTTGCCTAGCAACCACATCTCTGGCATATCTGTGATTTCTTTCTTGCGATAAACTGTCATGTTTATTTTGT
>PNEQ01003051.1:27653-53920 GCA_003012365.1 Medauroidea extradentata | reverse complement strand
GGTTGTGAAGCCTAGAGGGCGAATTCGGGAGTAAAGTGGGCGGTATTGCCTGCAATGCTTTGTTGTTCATCATTTTTCATTAGCTAGTTAGGTTATCTAAGTAGTATTTGCCTGGGCGAACACTCTAGACTGCGGCAAGTTGAGCACTTGCATCACCCGTTTATGTTTACGTTTCGAAGTTGAAAAGGTTACAGAAATGTGTTTAAGTGGTTAAACAGTGAGTGTTCAATGTTTTTTATATGCCCACTTAAATGTTTTCTCTCTGAGCGGACACCGTTTGAAATACTTAACCTCCAAAATATATAAACAACAGCACATGACGGCGAGAAGTATCAGGCCCCGTCACATTCGGCCGCCCCGACCCATTACATCTGGCGTCACCGAACAGGGACGTCTAGACAACATCACGGCGACGTAGACGCAGAAGGAGCAGAGACCCCGTCACATTCTGCCGCCCCGACCCATTACAATGTTCAAATTACATCTCACTAAGGTGGCCAAAATTTAATAAATGACAGTAGGTTTAAGAGAAACATTAACGACCATTAACCTCACAATGATTACCATTATCTTGCCTATTAAAATAAGGGTTACTTTAAATAATTTAGCAAACAATTTGCATGTATGATGCAGCAGTTATTACTCACGAATTGGCGAGCAGGTTTACACGGTTGACCTTCTCCTCGACTGGGGCCAACTCACGCTCCAAGTGTTGGTGTCTGCGCTGTAGTGCCTGGACTGTCTTCAGGTCAGGCCCCAGCTCCGCTGTGTCCAGCTGGGTCATCTTCTCCAGCATCCAGTCCCGGGCCTCGTCACATGTGCGGTTGAACAGTTCCACGCTACAACACATAGACACATTTTTTAAAACAACCACACTATCCACTTACTAGTAGTTCTTTATATGACATGTAAATCATATTTATCACCCTACAATATAGATGATTAAAGAGGAGTTACCATCACACATTGGACTTATTCCTTACATAATTTGGAGCAAAAAATTTAACATGTATTTTCAGAGTCACTAGATTTATCTGAAATATGACGAATAATATAATTACCACTGAAGAATTAAATAAAGTGACGTATTATAATACTGTACTAGAGTATTTATATTGAGCAAGAACAGTCGCAGATAAACCGCACCAGTCAAGCATCTCAGGTATTTTACAGATTGTTCTGGCCAGTTGGTTTTCTCCAGATACTACTACCTCCCTGTCATTTCACTCTACCAATGTTCCACACTTACCTGAAGTCATCCAACCACCTATCAAGACCTCGCTGTTGAGCATTGAAGAAATTATTTTCTTCCACTCTACAAACACGCACAACACACGTCCCATTTTTCTCTAAAAGGAAGATTCTGGACTCAGGAGCAGCTACATTCAGTCAAAATACAGTAACTTCTGTACATAACGAAAAATATCACTAACTACACACAATAATTACCTGAACATAAGATTATGTACGTATTATTCTAGTTTTTACTTCCCAAAAACTGAGACATTTTATTTTCAAGACTCAGAAACTAAGAATACAATTATAGGTTTCGTGTACAAATACATTTGTTTGGCATTTCACATGTTTTGATGTATTAAAACATAAGATTGTGTAAAGAATGGTTTTCATACATAAATGTTACCAGTGTAAATTGACTGTTCATTGCAGTGCATTGTGTTTTTGTTCTGGGTTATGTAAATAGTAAAGTATTTTCAAAATTTAGACTTAATCAAATTTCAACTACGCTCAATGATTGGAAAAACATATCTGATTTACGTAACCGACAGAACATAGTAAATTTATGTTTTAATAGTAACTATTAATCATTTTTGGCCATGTCATTGTACAGGAAAAGTTATATTTTCCTCCAGAACAAAGTGAAAATGCTGCTATCATACCTTTGAAGTGGTCATATTTTTGAGTAAGTGCGCGTGTAAGAAGCATTTAAAAAAAAAAATTGTAGAAGGTTAGGCTACAGTTTGATTGTCCAAACTGTCAGTGTACAATTAATTTTTTTGTAGCAAGCTACCAAAATGTGCATTCTCACACAAATAGACAATAGGAATAAGTATCTATAACTATGTAAATATAAAATCACAATGTACGCTATGTTATAAGTACAGTACTAATTAAATTTTCAAACTAAACTTTTAAGGATGGGAAGAGAACGACGTGCAGTCTCCTCTCCCTTGGATACAACCCTCAGCTACACTATATACATTAAGTGTTTGTACTATAATAAAACCCTGTTAAGCTGTTTAACACAGTGGTCACCCATTTAACATTTTGAAATTCCTGGTTTTTTTCCAGGTTTTTCAAGGCTGGTTTCCCCTCAATACAGGGTAGGGTAAAATGTATGAACTGAAATTACCCGGTAATAAACCTGAACATCATTCATAGCTATAAATAATGTACATTATTTAAATAATATTCACACAGTAAAAATTATTAAACTACATGGATGTTCATTATATTAAGGCTTACACACACATCCATCGAATAACAAAACTATGTGAGTACAGCTGTACTGGATTTTTAGGTAAATTTCCCGTTATTTCCAGCATTTCCCAATTTCCTGGTTGGGTGACCAGCCTGTTTAATAAGTTAAAAAATGTTGCACCTTGTGTACAATATAACCTTTTAAAATGTTTTCCTAGTAAATAAACATTATTTCTTTCTGCCACATCATGAATGTTTTAACAGGATTTAACTGTATTTGCTAAACCTTATATCACAGAGGTTCATGGAATAAGGAAGGCTGCAAAATCTACCTGGATGCACCCTCGAGACTGCGCTCCTTCTGGCCCTTCAGCCAGTTGAGGTGGTCCCACAGCTGATGGATGTGCCGCTGTCGGGCACGCACCTTGTCCAGCTGGCTGTGGCCTTGGCGCACAAATTCCTCCACTGCTCCATCAAGAGCTTCAATCCGCTTACTGCTAGCAGACAGGTCTGTTAGGAACTTCTGCAAGCACACAATCAACATGTAAGCAGTCTCAATTACGTGACTTCATAAAACGACAAGTCTTGTGAATAGCATAATTAAATATTGTATAGGAAAATTTTTTAACAGAACGTATAACTGACAACTTCATTGAATTTTAAAAAGCAATTTGTAGAACCCCAATTTAACAAAATGTCATAGTAACCTAAAATCTTTTCGCGAAATCATGTTTCGTAAAATCGGGAACCTCAGGTCATGGTTTCCGAAAATCTTCTCATTAAATCAATTTTTGTTAAATCCAAGTTTGTAAAATCAGGGTTCTAATGTATAAAAATATTGAAACCTTCACGCAGAAAAAAAAAAGTAATTACAGTATTATACATGCGTAAATAAATAAATTAAACCTCGTATTTCCTCTTGGCTGTTTCGACACTGTCGGATGAGTCGTCTGCACGTAACATGCGCTCCTTGTCTTTGATCCACTTCTCAAAGTCGTCACACTCTCTGTAGAAGCCATACAGATGGATGGCATCTTCCAAAAAGGCATGCCTTTGCTGAATGTAACAAAACACAAGCATGACATTTTCACGCGTCCCAGACATCGACAATTCTCCAAAACTGAGTCTGATGCTGGACCATTAATTATTAAATTTTTACAATTTGTAATAATGAAGTTTTTATTATTAGGTGTTTGCAACAACACTAAACACTAAAAATTCTCCAAAAAATTTCCAGGCTTATTATCCCCAAAATACAAACTAGTGATGGCCCGATAATGGAAAAACCCGATACCGATGCAGGTTCCGATATGCAAGATTTTACCGATCCGATACCTGAAAACCGTTATTTTAAATATCTGTAGGAAATCTTGTTTTCTGTTTGAAAGATAAACAATTTGAGTCAAAAAGTAATAAAAATTTTACTGTTCTTCATTTAGCCTATAATAACAGTAGTGAAACGCTGCTTTAAAAAACTAATAAAATACAAAACTAGACACTATAATAGTATAATAAAATACAAACTTGAAAATGTGTTGATAATATCAACTTGATATGTGTGGTCAGTTATTACACTTTGAAAATTCCACAGTCAACCTCCATAGCTTCTACTTCAAAAGATACACAATAATTTGTGTTAAAAAGAAGTTAGTTAGGAATTTTTATGTAGTGGTTTAAGTTTAAGAAATAAGACTTAGGTTCTGATGTAAAAATTTTAGTAACTGAACATGTTGTGGTGAGAGGCGGTTCCTTTTTTTTTTGTGCAAATTCCATTTGAGGTGCTAAACAGCCTCTCTGAAGCTACAGAAACAGGAGGAACGGCCAGTTTGTTTTGAGCAAGCAGTTTTAGGTTTGAAAAATATACAGTTTCTTTCCAAAAGAGCAAAGTGTCATACAAAAGTGGAATAGTAGGCTCTGTTATGTACTTAGTCAATTCATTTGGTGCATCAGTTGTGGTTTGAGATGCATCTGAGATCTGAATCATTTCTGCACAAATCTGCTGCAATGCTGACACTTCAGTTTGAGGCTGAGGAGTAGGTACTACTACTACTAATGGCATATTCCAATTGACTGCTCCGAGGGCGCACCCGGTGCGCCCCGAAAACTGAAAAAATGCAATAGTCACGTGACTGCCCCATTTATGCTCGAACAACTGAAACACACCACACTTACAGTGCAAAACATTTGTGGCAACAAATAACCTGAAACACGAAATTCGTTAGCCATAGGTATTCCAAAACAGCCAAAATTTAATCCTACGAAATTTGAGAGGTTACTTTACTACAATTTTTCTTCTTGATCTATCGGTAAATAAATGTGCAGACAACTCGATCTTACTAACCTTACTATAATTTTAATAACAAACACAGATATTAAAATAATCACTGTATGTTTGCATCACATAAACTTCTTTGCATTTTTTAAGTTTCGAACACTCATATAATTGCGTAAATTCCCCCACAGAAAACATTTTCTTTTGTTTACACAATCACAGGTCGCCGCCATAATTGCACTCATTTGCCGCACCGTCTCTCGAGATGGTGCGGCAAAAACTGCTCCCTGTGCGCACCCAGCGAGTGCAACTCTCAATTGGAATACAAAAATCCGAATGCTCCCAACGGGAGTTCCGGTAATTTAAACACACGGCACCCGTCAGGTGCGCACCAGGAGCATTCAGGTGCAGTAATTAGAATACGCCATAAATGTTCACAAACGTAACCAAAACAACTTTTTCCTGCACCAGCATTTGTAAATAAAGACCTCCGAAGGATTGCCAACCTCAGAGAAACATAAAACGTAGTTCACCAAGAGGAATACAGGGTGCGTTCCGTGAGCACAGTGCTGCTGTCGTGCTTTACGCTACTTGCCATTCGGCAGCTTATACTCATAGAATACAGCAGCAGCACTGGAGTAGCAGTCTCAGCGAAGACTTGACCACGCTATCTACAAGTGTATATTCTGTGACTTTTTTTTTTGCATTTAGGAATGGCATTTCAATCTTCACTTTGAGTTTGTTGTTTTAACGATAAGTAAATAATTTTCCATGACTGTTTTCATGTTTTACGGCATCGCTGTGTGTATTTTAAGTGAGAATTATTATACTTTTGTAATATAATTTTTTTGCGGTAAAGATTTTTAAGCAGTTGCTGCTAGAAATCTTAAGCTTGTTAACTCTTTCGGTTGTTATGTTTGTTTACATTTAACCATTTTGCCAAATTTTAATGTCAAGTTTGTGAAATGAACTTTAGTAATGATGAATTAGTAGTAAACAGTTCAAATCAATATTGTTTTCAGTCACATTGCCGCCTTCAGATGGTAGGAGTAAAGGAATAATGTGCGAGTTAGCCGAGATAATGACTGTGACCGATGTACCGATATTATATTGCCGATTGTCGATAACGGTAAATGTACCGATAATGCCGATATCCGATATCGGTAATCGGACATCGGGCCATCACAAACACACTTAAAGCACCACCATGACTTCTTACAATTTTACAATATTACATTGCTTTATGTGTAAAGAACACTTTAACGGAGCATTAATACAACTGTACATGGTTTTAAGTGCAAAGAAAATTTTTATTGAGCATGAATAGACTTCATATTAAATTGTTTTGTGCCTAAAGAAAAATTAAATTGTGCATTTAAATTAGTATTTAATTCTTTATTTTTTTCCAGTGAGAAATAAAAGTACAGTACTATATATTAATGACAACTTCAATTAATGAGGTCTGTATTGAGGTGTATTAACAAGGTTTTACTGAATAAAGAGAAATACAAATTTTTTAATTGCATTAAATAATTATATATACAGTACCGTACTTACTATTTTAAATACTAAAATATGCATTGTGTAAAAGTGGAAAAAATTCATAAATACATAACACACTATTGTATAAAAGTTAAAAATACTGCACCACAAAAAACAATAAGACATTTTTTAAGTATGTTTCCCCCGAAGTATATAACCAAAAAATCTATTCTACATACCTGAGCCAAATCCAGAAGTTGTTTGTACGTGTCATTAATTTTCTTCTGTCTTTTCTCTACATCATCATCATTCTCCAATTTCCTCTTCTGTGGCTTACCTAGATAAAATGTCACATACCACACACTGAACAGCTGTAATTTTGGTAATTCCATTTAAGCTCTAATAGCAGCATCACCAAACCTAATGAATAAGAACTTGTTTATGGTTATATTTTTATTTAAGAACAGTAAAATTAAGAAAGAAAAGCCCAAATACTCACAGGATCGTACTTGTAGGTAAGAATAAATAACATAAAAACACAAACGGAAGACAACTTATTTTCAAACGAAAAATTGTCTTTTCAAATAGTTTTTTTATATAATCATATTGTTATTAATTTTTACAGGATTTAATTTTTTGATAAATCCCATATATGTCTGTCAAAGACTAAAGAAAATAGAAAAACATAAGTAAGCATTATTCCACAGGATAAGCATACTCGGCTTTTTTTCTTCTATTCTCTTTAGATTTCTCTGACAGACATCTACATAACAATGGAGTATGTCAAAAAAAAAAAAAGTAAATTCAGTTATGCACTCCGATTGCACTAATCTTTCAAAGATCATTATTAATTTTTTTTTGTAACGAGTGGATACAAAAACCAGTGCTGAGAAGGGCATTTGTGACTAATAATAATAAAACATACAATAAAACTGTGCTAAGAAGTATCCGAAGGGACTAAAATTCAAACTTATTAACAAGGAGAACTTCTTAAAATAATAAATTTACAACAGTATTGTACTAATGAAAGTGAAATATAACTCAAATTTATCATGGAAAAAACTTCTTAAAAGTAGGAACTTCTTAACAGATTTTTACTGTATCTTATACTACACAAATTACAATTAAGCAACAAACACAAGTAAAGCTGTCTATTCCTGCAAAATTAGACTGCAGAAAGTTTAGTATGTACACTAGACTCCCGATTTTACGAATACTCACGGTTCCTCTCATCGCATTCGTAAAATCGCTACCTTCGTAAATTCGATAGCGGCTTATTTTTGCCCCATTAACAGAAAATTTTAAAATTGCATTTCTTCAGAAAAGTGTCTCTAGGCCCCGACTTCCGTAGCGTTTTGCGGGAAATTAATTAACGTAATAATGTAAACATAAATTGATATCAGTAGCCAGACGTCACACTGTTGAGCGGTAGATATGACCGACCCTTGTCCCCAAAAAAATGAGAAAATTGAGATTCCGAGTGTCTTCTCTCGAGCGAATAGCCCGACTCCCATAGCATGCAACGAAAAAATTAAGTAAGTGATAGTTTAAATGTAAATTTATACCAATAGTCAGACGTCTTACGATCAAAAGAACATCGCTAAACAATAGATATGACCAGTCCTTTTCCTAAAAAAATGAGAAAATCGAGATTCCGAGTGTCTTCTCTCGAGCGAACAGACCGACTTCCGTAGCATTTAACGGAAAAATAACGCAAGTGATAGTTGAAATATAAATTTATATCAATAGGCAGACGTCTTACGATCAAAAGAACACCGCTAAACAATAGATATGATCGACCTTTGTCCTAAAATAAAAGAGAAAACCGAGCTGTCGAGTGCCTTCTCACGAGCGAATAGCCTGATTTGCGTAGCGTTAATGGAAAAAAAGTAGGCATTCCTTACTAGTAAAATGCCCTTGTAAATTATTCACCAAAGAAAGAAGGAATAAGCAGATTGTGAAGTGTTCAGCCACTTCCCCATCTTGGTTAAATATTTAAAAGGTGTTTTTATTTTCTTATTTAAATTTATATTATGTAAATCTTTCTTAACAGGCTATATGCCATTTTCAAGGTGAGTTTGTCAGGTGTCCGGTATGATACAACAGAATTCAATTACCTAGTAATTGGGGACATGTTAATTTAAATTCATCTTTTCAAAATTTTAATATTAAAGTAGTCAAGGAATTTTAAAGTAGAGTCATTTGTTTATTTTCCTGGCTTGTTTGGTTTCAAATTGACCACAGTAAAATTTTAATTAGTTTTGTTGATATAACTTTTTCTTGCATTTTGACCAATTTTTCAGTTTTGGCAATTTTAGCATATAATTAAATTTTCCCTGGTGAAGTGAGTAACTTCAGGTGTTGCAAGCTTCTCCAGGCTGTAGGATTTCTGGCGCCGACGTTGTGGTTGATCGCTTGCTTCCTGGAATTCTCTCCGTGACGTAGGTTATTGACGCACGTAGGTCAGCCATCACAGGGGGTTGCTTAGGGTATTATGCCGCGAAAGTAGTTCCACTGTTGCGCACCTTTTGTCCCCAATTATTATATTTGTGTGGATAAACAATTTTATTTGTATGTAAAACCTATAAACGGATATTGTGGAATCCTTTGTGAACTGTTTTAAGTGTAATTTTGCGGGTTTTGTTAAATTTTGGATACTGTTGTATCACTCCGCCGTGTGCGCTATTTGTTACCATGTCCGTTGCCATGAGGGAACAGTTGGTGCCGGGCGCTGGCCCGAGGAGGAGGTGAGTGGTAGAACAGTTGGTGCCGGGCGCTGGCCCGAGGCGGTCGCAAGTTGCAGAACAGTTTGTGCCGGGCGCTGGCCAGAGGCGGTTGCAAGTTGCAGGGCGGTTTGTGCCGGGCGCTGGCCCGAGGCGGGCGTTAGTTGTAGGGCAGTTGGTACGAATAAGTGATCATTACCTTGTTTTTTTTTTTGTTTAACTCACGGTCAGACATGGTAACGCCGGACAGCTGACGGTTTCATTTGTGCTTGATAAATAACCGCCTTTTGTAAGAAACTTACAGAATCCAAACATCTGTCAAAGTAAAAATAAATTAACAGTTGACTGAGTAAGTGAGTTGTTATTGGTGAAATCACGATGGTTGGTTAACCCTGAAAGTAAATCAAACTGAGCTATCCGGCGCACTTCAAATAACATAACCTCAACACCCACGCCCAGTGACAACAAACAATAGACCACAGCAACACGCAGCAGACGCAAGGACGCGTCACAAGATGTATTTATTCATTGCGCAGTTTTATATAAGTTAACGTAAAAACATTCCCTCGACGTTGTTAATGAATTGTACGAGAACGTAGATACTAGTAGCGTGCAGAGCGGACAGATAGCGCAACTGTACGAACGTTCACAAGATGGAAGATAGATAGGTGCACCGTAGCATATACCGACATTGTTCCAAAAACGCCATTTTGTGACGTTCTTACCTAAAATCGTCCAAATTACGTGTATAAGTGATTGAAAATAATCACTTTCACAATCAGTATATGCGGTAAAAATAAATTAGGAGTTCCGGGATTACGTAATACACGAACGTCTATTTATTTTCCAAGTTCGACATTGCCGGAGACAAATGTTTCTACACTTTGTAAATAGGTAGCGCTATTATCGTGCTCACTTGTGAAACGCACGTTTTACGACACGCAGTAACGCGATTTATTTTTTTCGTATTGTTTAAGCAAATTATGCGCCAAGTTAATTGTTTGAAGTATGTATGGTGCTAACCTAATAAAGTAAAATAATATCACGCTATTATTTATAGGGTTCGTGTAAAAAAGTAAACTCATTCGGCACGAGACGAGAGAGATATAAGACGTCGTAAAACAGCCTAGAAGGAGGCTGTACTATAGTTAAATGAGCATATGCGCATGCGCTGGAACTTTGCGTCTATAGTACGACCTTAATATAGATCCTAATACGTCGTAGTTGGAGAGAGGCCGGCCTGCTTGGCATAGGCGCCGCCGCCGCTGCCGCACGTTTTCAAACTGTCACTGCCGCATTTTTTAACGGATTTTCGCTATTTTTGTTTTATTTTTAATATTGTGACTTACCAAGTAATAACTGCAACTTTCCAATTCATATTTTAGTGCCTTGAATTAGATACAGTATGTTTTATTCATTGTCAACGTAATTTTTTACAATTTTTTTGTCATATAATTTTGTTATTTTTTGAAGGTTCCTGAGATTGTATTCGTAGAATCGCTACCTTCGTTAAATCCAGGGTTCGTAAAATGGGGGGTCTAGTGTACTAGTTTTTAATTCTTTTTAACAGTAAACTACCCATTACTGTTGAGTTTAAAAAAAAAAGTTGAGGATATGCAGCTAAGTTTTACGTAATTATCAGCAGTCTCACAATAGAGGTCAATTCATTGACCGGATATCTTCTAAAATGAACCTATCTACTAATGATGTTGGATATTTTCAATTTAGTGCACCACATAACATGTACTTATCAAGGCAATGTAAAATTTTTTAAACATCACACACTAAAGAGTCAAATAAGTGATACATTGTAAGAATGAATTTAAGGAATAATCTAGAAAAATTATTTTTAATGTACATAATCAACTATGTTTAAAATTCTTTTCTTTCTTTAAATCTGCTTCTAACTAGTGTTAATAAAATTAACTTTTTTCCTCAAGTTAACTTACTTGTCTAATACAACAGCACACTAGGCATGTACAAATATTTACAATTGCATAAACATTTTGTATTTTATACCCAAAAAATGGCAAACAATCAGTACTTTCATTTACGTTTTAATATGCAAAAATGGTAGCTGGCTAATCATAATATGTTTTTCATACCCACATAATTTAAAGAAAATGTTTACGTAATGTGTTAATTTTACATTCAATTTAGATGCCCAACTTTTTTTTCTGACATTACAAAAAATTCACAATAATTTCCAGTTATCATTAAAATTTAAATTATCTGGTTAAAATAAATAAAATTACTTTTCCTTTGTATTTCAATTTAAATTGTTATGAATAATCATTCATAACCCTACAGATGACTTCGAGTACCGTACTCCCTGCCTGCATTTAGTTTTACAGTACCAAAGATGCTAACAGGGGACTCACTGGGGGCCTTGAAGGAGCGCACCCGTCTGACTGGGACTACCTGCCGAACCAGCTTGGTCTTCTTCACACGTCGCATCTCGCGCACCTTCTCCGGCCGCCGCACCTGTACATGCACCACCTTTGGCTCTATCTCCCGCACGTAGTTGGCCGGCACAAAGCCGTCTGTTCCGTCCGCTTTGCGCACGTTCCACCAGTCAGGGTTGGTTTTGTTCAGCAGCAGCATCACCTGTTACAACGAACCCCTCTGCTTCATTAAACAAAGACCTCCTACAATGTACAGAGCAATGTTACAGCTGTAAGTATTGTAATTAATATGATCAGTAAAGAAAAAAAACACGTGCAGATACAAGATTCTGCATGCCAGTAAAGAAAGCATCCTATTACACAAATTATTTTTGAAAAAGCTTTTGAGGTATTTTCGGCAAAACCATAAAAAATTCCTAAAAAAATAAAACATTAGTAAAATAATAAACCTTCAAAGAATTAGTCAAATCAAGATCACTTTTACGCTATTGACCAATAAAACATAAGTTTGCTAACGTTAAAAAGTGGATGTTTAAACTGCTGTCATAATTAAATTACAATTTGGAGAGGTTTCTATGGATAAGAAATGTACTGTATAGGATGGAGACATGAAAGATGTAATTTACAAGAGAAAATTGGGGGACACAATCCATAGTAAAAATTAAATATTTGTTTTGGCCACTTTAAAAGAAAAATGTATTAACTTAGTAGACAAACGTGTTGTTAGATCGGTTAAGTTTTTTTTATCTGTGTTTGATTACTAGAAATTTAAGCTATTTTTTAATATCACTTTCTGACATAAACCATTTCATGCATTGACATGAGAAAAAAAATTAGGCATGTTTGAGTGATTTCTGTGAATTAAAACACTTCTTTGGTAAAAGCTTATAGGGTATTTAAAAAACCCTCGCACAGTGTGTAATGCAGCTAAGGTGTGGTACATAAAGTAGTGCTGAAATGTTTATTAAATTTTCAAGAAATATGAAGGCCATCCAAGAAAACTAACAACCAGCAATTAAAAATTTAATTTTTATTATATCTTTTTGAGTAAATATTTTGCCAAACGACATCAGCCCTTCAGTGTAACCTCCTGCACCGGACACAAACTTATAAACAAAATTGTGGCACCATAAACAGGTAGTAAATAAGAAACTACATGATCGTAATTATTTTCTACCATCGCTATTTTTTAGTTTCTCTAAAAAGACTTTCAAATTCCTAAAAATTTCAATGAAACCAGGCGTGGTCTTAAGAACATATAATATAGTCTCTGTAATGGTAAATGCCACATGAGGGTATCGCTCACCTCGCCCTTGGCCATGGACATGCCCTGGCCCTGGAAGGGGTAGAGGCTCTTCACTTGCATGACGCGGCGCTCCTCCAGTGCTGTGCGGTGCTCTATGCGCTCCACTGGCTCCTCCTCCCACACCTCCTGGGGTACCATCCTCACCTCATTCACCCACTCGTCCTGGTCAACCTCAGTGGGCACCTCCGGCTCTGCTGTCAACTGCCAACAACTCCCTCATCATCACCCTACTCTACATTCATACTGTATATCACTTAACACTTTGCCACACAACACAAAATACAAATATACGGATAACACAGTAACTGCACCTTTAGGGTTGTGCGAATACTCAGTGTACTAAAACAGTACAAAAAAAAAGTCAGTACTTTCATATTAACCAAAATAAATCTTAAGGTGGGAAACGGCTGCTAGGTTACTAATAACTAGAACATGCAGACAGAAATACACACGTACCGTACAGTGAAATCTCATTACAAATTACTTGAAGGGAACTAAAAATTGTATACTTAATATTAAAAATACTTTAAACTGAACAGTTACTAAATGAAAAACTCTTTTTAGGGGTTTGGAATTATGTACTTTATAATGAAAAGTACTTAATACTGAAGTACTTTATACTGAGATTTCACTGTATTGATATTACATATTTACTGTGAAAAATTTACGTAAGGTTGCTCATGCTGTGTGTAGTGTCTTGAAATACAGTTTTTTGTCAGTTTAAACATAGGGGTGTATTTAAAATAACTTTAATGTTGCAGTAAAATGGAAAGTAACTAGGTGCAGTTTTTGTGTACAGTAGCATAAACACAAAAGTTCATTTTAGATAATGGTGCATTAGTTTTTTCACTTTTTTATATTTTTTTGAATACATACTTTTTTCAAATACTTTTACTTATTTTCATGGGGTTTTGTTTTTACTTTGCACGAACAAAAATTTTTACAAATATGACACTCTCATTTGGGAAACAGAAAAAGATACATAAGCGTGTTACCAGTTTAAATCTACAGTACTAAATACGTGCAGTGTCCTGACTTGCTTTACTCTTTTGTATGTAAACTATTTGAACACAAAGCAACAGTACATCGAGTTCCAGGCATTTTTCTCATAAAATCTCAAACTTCTCCTCACAAATACAACTGTTTACATTCAGAGGTCTCTAGCACGGTCTTAGAATAACAGGTCTGGACACTAGCCTGTCTAACAATGCTACTGAGTTGACCAATTTATGACTGACTGGTAATGAAGTGTTGTTATAACAATACAATGTAGCATCGTACTACCAGTGCTCCTAGCAGCTCTGACATGAACTTGCTACTCGTAGTTCAATTTACGCAATGTTAAATCAACACCAGAGTACTAGTGGCGCCAATCAGTCACATGAGGGTCAATTTTCAACTTCCATTAGGTTTACATGCTCTCTGACTTCAAGTGTCCAGACGTGTTCCTCTATGGCATGGTCTCTAGCCTACGTCATCTCACGGAAACACCTGAACGTCCCAAAATTAAAACTGCCACCATGAGACAACCTTGTAGTTTAGAGACCTTGAGTGAAAGAACTGAGAACACAATATTTTGGTAATCGGTATGAGTTCTTGTGGCTAAGAGCCCGTGGACGAAACACGAATAGTACCAACCCAAAGATACTAACAATGATTGACATAAAACCAAAAAGATAAAAATTAAATTTTTAAATATGTAGTAACTGAAAACCTTGTAACACTATGTGTAAAATAAAAATGACAGATGTTGACTGATTGTAAGAAAAATCAACTGCTGGGTAAGCTATAACATACTGTAGTGCACACTTTAACATGACTGATGGTTGGTATTCGTTATTGGCTATTGTTTCTTTGTGACTGTACGTCCCTGTCTGACTGAACAGGTGGAATTTTGATCACCCTAAAACTGAATTCCTACTCTTTGCACGCACACACCCGCACCTTGTTTAATGAATACTTTAATGTAAAAATGTTCACAACATACCACTGTTTCAAAGTACGATATTTGCCAAAAATTTTGAAAGCACAACATTTTTATCAAAAATTTTCTACTAAGTCCCCCATTGTATTAATTAAGATAGCCTACTTTGATATGAATAAATCACTAATATTCTACTGTAGAGGCAACAATGTCCTCAATATAAATATAGAATGATGCAGGCTAAAACCACGCCAAAATAGTCCTGAACAAAACTCTTATTTTGAAATCAAGTAATTACAAGTGTCATACTGAATTTTTATTAATTTGATACATTTTTCACACATGGTAGCAGGCAGCAGTAAGAGAATATAAAGTGTAGAAGATGATGGAATAGCGCACCTCCAGGGTTGATATGCCAGCCTTGATGAGTTTCTCAGCCTGACTGTTCAGACCCTGAATGTCACCTTCATAGGCATGGATCTCCCCCTGCAGGTCCCTGTGACGCTGCAGCAGGGCCTGGGCGCTAGGTTCATCCTCCCCGTAGTCTGCTGATGTCACCAGCGCCATCTTCTCATTTAGCCACGACTCTGCCTCGTTGGCATCCGTGTAGAACTGTAGAGCAGCATGGTTCAGTACTTGTAACAATTCTACTGCACCTTCACTCTTTACAATGCCTTTGGCAACAGTAAGCAGGGCTCAACACACGCATGTAATGCAAAACTCAAAATAACTGGAGATTATAAACTGTCTATAAAGTATATATTATATTCCTGTTTTAAAAGCTAATTACTGAATCCCATAAATACTTATATTCCAAAAATTATAAAGATAAATTTTCACAGATAAGGTACTGAAATAAACAATGTAACAGTTTGGTTCAATATCGTAAGATAAAAAAAAAGTAATTTGCAATTAAGTTAAGTTTCTAACAGCCATACGCAAAATACAGTACTACTGTGTATTAAAACTGATGATGCTTCAAGAAACAAGTAAGCAAGCTCCTTTTTTTAACTCAAGAAACAAGCATCCTCACCTGGTATGCTTCTGCGGCATCCTCCAGTTGTTTTTTCCGTAGGGCCGCCAACTGCTCTAGAGTCTTCCAGTGCTCGAGGAGGCTGTCAATGCGAGCCTGTATCTCACCCAGCCTGGGGTGTTTGTCTCGTATGAGGACTCGGCCAGCATCACACAACTGCTCTGACTTGGGCCGCCGTACTTTCATCTCATCTTGGAGGGCCTGTATCAGAAACAAGCAATCACTACAAATTCAACGTCTTGCAAAATGCAAATGGCATGTCATGCAACATGCCGCGGGGCTTCTTTAGCAACATCACAGGAACAAAATTTTTAACAAATACTTTAAGTAAACAGACCACAGATATTGTGTACATTCATGATTCAACGGATCACATATGTAAAACTGCTGGCTTTGTGAAATTTATGGGGACCAATTATCACCCCTTACCCCAAAATGTTAAACTTGTATTTTTAATTGATGGGCAGAACAATATTTTTTATGTTTTCACAAAGCAATTTTTATTATTGAACAAATTTTTGCAACTTTTTTATTGCTTTTGGGAAAGCATTCTAACTGTCACTATCTTCATTAAATCCAGAGTTGGTCTAGTGTAATAAATGGGAGGAGAAACTGATGTCTGGTAAACTACTTTTATTTACAAGATTTACAAATGAGCAATACAAAGTACAGTACAACCCCGATTTAACGAAACACCAACGACCCAAAAATGTTTAATCTAAATTGATGTTTCGTCAAATCCAACTTCCTATCCCCCCCCCCCCCAAAAAAAAATTAAATAGTCGGACATGTTTAATCGGAATTTAAGGTAATTTTAAAAAGTATATTGGCACAAAACAACAACAAAACATATTTACCGTCAACAAGTAAGCCACAGCAGTGGGAATAAAAAAAAAACTTCTAGTGGAATGCTCGGCGAGCGTGCGCATGGTGAGTTAGGCTGTCCTTGCGCACCATGAACACGTGAGAAGTGATGACTAACACCGCCGAGCCGTCAATATTTCCATCTCTCTCCTGCCCGCTCCACCAACAAAATTTAAGAAATTCGCATGAAAAATAGTAAAAAAAAATTAATTAATTAAATAAAATGTCAATGAAAACTGAATTAAAAGTTTGCGAGGTAATACAATAGTAAAATAATAATTAAATACGCGCAGTGGTGGCCATTGTAGCTTGTAGGCAGCTGCGCTCGTGAAATAAACATATTGGTCTGCTCTCTAAAAATACTTTGCACTGAAGCGCTTTTTTAGCACCACAGAAACAAATTATTTATGTTTACGGTAGTAAATTAGTTGCAAAAAGTCAGCATAAATAACATTATGTATTTTTTAAATTAAATTGGCTGGTTTTATCACGGGATGCGAGAGTAAATAATCATGCTGGACCCCACTGCATTCTATCGGTAATAGAATTAATCAACAGAGCATGCTGCAGTGCAGCGCATTCTAACGGAGACGAGAAGCATTATCTGTAAATTAGTTCCTGCGTTGTGTACCGCCGCGCTGCGGAGACTGCATACCTAGATGCTGGCTCACTCACCAGCCGCTAGAATGAGGATCTAGGCGCACTTGTTATTCAACACAGCGTCTCTCGCATGGCCGCGCCCGTGCTTGCTTATATAAAAATCACTCTCGCAGCCAAAGTTTTCAACTAATTTTAACGAATTTATTTTTGTTTATCGATGGATGGTTTAAGATTTTCTACAGAGAAATAAGTACATACTGTGGATAGTGCTAGTATATTTACAAACTTACATTACAATTAATATTCCACATTATCAAAGTCACTTAGTTATTTAATATATTTTTTTGTTATTTTTTGAAGGTTCCTAAAAATCCTTTGGTTAAATCACAGTTTTCGTTATTCCTGAGTTTGTTAAATCGGGGCTCTACTGTATAACAGAATGATGACAATATGAAGTAGGGTAAACACTGAAGCCAGCGGTCCTTACCAAGTGAAACAACTGAAATTTATCCTGGTGTCCAAAATTTGGGGAAATATTGGAATTAATTGATAGGACGAAGAATAACATTATTAGATCACTTCATTGTTTTAACCATCAAAACTGCCACATACTAACAATTTGAACTTTTAACTACAGCAATCAAATCCCGATCACGGAGGTGGAAGCTTTCAAACCAACAGTTAAAGACAGAGTGGACCCAGTATGGATATTAAGATATTCCTCTAAGAAT
This sequence comes from Medauroidea extradentata, assembly GCA_003012365.1. Lineage (NCBI taxonomy): Eukaryota > Metazoa > Arthropoda > Insecta > Phasmatodea > Phasmatidae > Medauroidea > Medauroidea extradentata. The sequence continues at coordinate 36,141 of PNEQ01003051.1, read as the reverse complement.
GAAGACTCACTTTGTGCTTCTGCTGCAGACTCAGGACGGCACGCAGGTCCTTGGCCGTCACGCCGGCCTTACAGATGCGCTGCTTCTCCACTAACCAAGCCTCCTCCTCCTCGTGATCCTGCAGGAACTGAAAGAAGTTGCGGGCATCCTCCAACAGAGCCCGCCGTGCCTTCCCGCTCTCCATCAGGCTGCAACAACACTCCCACACTTAAGATGCTACCACGGCACTGATAACTATATGAACCAAAATAGGAGGTAGCTAACGACTCATTCACTACATCATAACCATGGTACATCATTTAGAATAATATCACTATGCACTAAGAACACTCACTTCATAAGGTACAGAACTACCACTACTTTATGAACTATGATTTTATGAATACACTACTTATATGAAGAAATTCTTGGTGACAAATTAAAATCCCGGATATGAACTTGCAAATTTTAAAACCTTGTTAAAAGTCTAAGAAATAACAGAAAAATAATAATTTTGTTACGAAAGTGTTAAAACCCTTTAAATTATACACATGTTGACAATTGATACAATTTCATTTAAAAGTAGTATGAAGTAAAAGTAGTCACTACTTTCTTTGTGGCTTATGTATACGGGTGGCAATTTTTGAGTTGCAGCATTCTGGAAAAGCTATTCTTAGCCATTTTGAGGGGTCTTAAAAACACACTTCTAATAAGAGTGCTCTATAGATATTGTGAGAATCTTAGTTTCACATGTCTGTTATTTTTGTAGATAAACGTATAGAGACCCATTCACAAGTTTCACACGAAAAAAAGTAAATGTAATACGCTACAACACAGTTTATACACAAGGAATGTACAGTGATCTCGCAGTTTAAGGTCTTCCAGTTTAACGATTCTTTCACTTTAACAACTGTATTTTTTGGTTCCATCTACAGTCACAACATACTTTTATCATCCAGTTTAAAAACTCCTTCAGTTTAAGGACAGTTTTTTTCAGTCTCTTGAGAGTCGTTAAACCAAGAGATTACTGTACCTACTCCTCTTAAATACTTGCAACTCATGAATTTCAACAGTGACATGCACAGTAAGGAGCGCTGTAGCTACTCACTCCTGGTATGCCTTGTTGAGTTGGTCGAGACGGGTAGCAAGTAGCGGGGCCTCCCGATTGCCGCCTGCGATGTACTGCTGTGCCTGGCGCCCCAGCCTGCGCTGGGTCTCACCCAGCGATGTCGCCTGCAGCTCCGCCAGGCTGTGCTTCTGTAGCAGGTCCTCCACTGCCATGAGGTGCGGCCCCACGTCCTCCGACTGGAAGCTTCCCTGCGCACATCAGCCCCGCACTCCAGCAATGCAAATACAGTACAAGCAACGAGTCCCAGTGAGCCAGCCTCCATTGTAGTCCTCATTCAATCACATACACCTGAATATTTTACTGTTGAAGATGTTAATGTTGCAAATAACTAGTTTATTTGAGGTATTCCTTTTTCCAATGCTTTTGGTTTCTGCCATTGTAGAACATATTGAATTCATTTAGCATGTACCCAACTTTAAACTCCTAGAACCCTAGAGTGCACTGTTTCTTACAGTGAAAGTTATTGTCTCTTGGCACTTGGCAGGCTACAAGCAGACCACCACGAAAAAGGTGAGAGCTAACATTTGTGATCCTTCTTTCTTAAGTGGTCATTTTGGCAAATATTTTCTGGCTAAATCTTGGCATAAAATATTTCATATTTAAAATTTCTTTTTTATAACATAAAAATTCGAGTTGGACAACTTAATCGTGAATCTCCCAAATTAAACAGACAATTATACAAAATATACGTAAGTATAGTAATGTAATTAGTTACACTGAAATATTCTGTACGTGACACGTGGTAACAAATGTATCTACAGGAACATGAATGCCTAACAGATGTTTCACAAACATACACTATGTAACCAAAAACAGATTGAACTCAATCCATATTTGAAATCTTTACTAGAAATTAAATTTTCCCCCATTATTTGGTATAAAAACATTTCTCAAAGGGTTAAAAAAAAGATGAGCAACTAAGCTGGTGTTCCTTCCGCCATTTCCTCAATCCTTCCACATATTTTAATCCGTATATTGCTGCCATGACAACACAGGATATTCAGGCAGTTCAGCAATTTTATGTACATATTAGCTACTTGACACTTACTTTTGTCAGTCTTGTGTACCTTAGTTTTTAAGAAGTGTTACTAGCTTTAGGAGAAATCATGTTTTAGTTATGGTAAAGCAAATTCTTTTTGGAATATTAAACAGTGAGCGACATACACATTTAATGGTTACTTCAGTAACGTCCTTCCCAGTTTATAGACTAAAATTACTGCACGTCTAGAGCAACTTGTGAGTTTATGCAGTTTTTTCATTTGCATGAGGAAAAAAAAATCACAAACAATTCTGGCTGATTTTTTTTTAGATTACATACTTACCTAACAAAAATACAGATGGGACATTTAAAAAATATATTTCACCCATGAGACGGCCGTAAATAAAAAAAATTTACTGCACTTGCAATAAATTCTGAATAACGAAGTTTACATGGAATTCCATTATTTTTACTCACAGTTCACACACAAAAAAATAAAAATTGTATACACGTGTCACAAATTCACCCCAAGCTTTCAAAATATCCCATCATGCCATTCTATAAACTCCAATTTCTCACCATAATTCCACTGCTTCACAACTAAATATGTTAGACTTTTAGGCCGTATTTTAATTGAATTTGTTGTGTTGGTATAAAACTTGGACAATTTATGGATACTACAGGCTTTGAAAATAAAAATTATTCAGACAAAAAAAACTTTAGGCAACAAATTATTTTTAATTAAAAATGTTTATGTTTATTAACTGCCCATCAACACCTGCCTGACTGAATGATGACTAAGATGTACCTGCAGCTCGTCGATGGAGGTCATGACTGTATCGATCTCGCGCAGCATGGCCATGAGAGAGCACAGCGTGGTGAGGTTAGTCTTGTGCTTGTCTAGCAGTTCCAGCAGGTTCCTCCAGCGCTGGAGCACCTCCTGCTCACGCCGCACCACCCGATCCTTGCCGTGGTAGTTTTCACGTGCCAGCTCCTCACACATGTTTGTCAGGTCGTGGAAGCGCTCCTCCTACAACGCATGTCACCACAATTTCAACATACAATGTTTCAGTTAAACTGCAGTTAGCATGTCAACCTTCCTACAATAGCAACTTGAGTTGGATGCCCAGAGAATCAGAGTTTGGACTTAGGTATATCTGAAACATGACAAATATTGCAAATTACCAATACTTAACACCAGAGGTGTAAATTGGAGTGTTTCAAGGTGTGTGGTACTAGGCAATGACTGTACACTAAACTGAGTTGTCTGTGGAATTATTACACAGGTATTGGCAGGTACACTCCACAGCCAGTAGGGTGCGACAGACAAGGAACGAATTCTCCAATAACACATCTCGAAATTTGCACACAATTGTTACGTGCTCAAAAAGTCTAGTCGGAGCTAATACTGTACGCCTTGGACAACAACCATACTATGCCACTGTTCAACACACTTTCTCATAGTGCATTCATTTTCTCCAGACTCCACCACAACATTCCATTGACTTTCTGTCCACATATTTTCTCACAATATCCAGAGTTGGCCAGGAATTACAGCAGGCTTCAAAGTTGACAGCCTAAGCCATTCTAAATGTAAACCCATTTTGTAGGAGTTTATTTGATTACAACACAACCCAGACATTACCAAATCCAGTACTTACCCTAAGTTGCATGATAAAGATGCGTAGTTGAGTTACACTCACACTATTAAAAATTTACACTGACGTAGAAAATAAACATAGTTGGTCTTAGGAGGAGGAATTTAACAGCATAATTGAACTGACAGATAGAAGTAGAAACAGCATGAAAAGATTTAAGGATGCCTATAGATGTGATGAAAATGAGACAGGAAGGGAGACATCACGAAAAGAAAAGTTCTGGGGAAAAAAAGTGTGAAATGAGGAGGCTAATCCAATATACACATTTTATATTTAAACAAAAGCTTTGGAAGGTGTGTCCTTTAGTATGACAATACAAAACCAACCAAAACAAAAATAGTTAATCTTTAATTACATTACAATAATAAAAATAAAATTAGAATATCATCGTAAAAAGAAACTAGCCAAAGGAACTAACTGCAAACCACACTCTAAAAAAATTACAGTTGCAGTTAGCAACAAAAATGTAATATTTGTAACATAAAAAGGCATGGACATACAGACATTGCTTTAAAAAAAATACAGTGAAACCCTCTTAAGAAGTCTCCAATTTAAAAATTCTGACATAATAAATTGTACTATTTTGCAACTTGCCTACATGTACATGTATGACTTAACCCTATTAAGAAGTTCTCATGTTTAATAAGCTTTATTTCTTTCTGTTTCATCACAAACGTTAACTAGCCCTATTGGGTAAGAAATGAACAAGTTGAAAATAAACTCCAATTGAAAATAGTTCATTTTTCTCCAGGACTGTATTCACAAAACTTAAGTGCACAATGATACAACCTCTCAGTCCAGGTACATGGTGTTTAAGCACAAAATACTTGGTTACAATACAATACACAATTTAGCAAATTATAATTGGCATAAGACATAAAATACACAAGTGTTTAAAAGTTTGAGAGTGGCACAGGCTATTAGCCAAAAAGGTGAATTACATAAGTACATATGAACCTCGGAATACATACAAAACAAATGTTGTGATTAGAAGAAACACCTGGGCCATGCCGACTAAAGTATCTATAGTCGGTTTCACCCAAGGGTGAAAATCATATGTGCTTCACACTGGACAAGTCAGACCAAAAGGACCATTACGGGATATTAAACAAAATTAGCTCGAAATCTATGACAATCAACTATGGCTATTAATACAGAGATGCCTTGCAAGAGTCGTCAAAAGGATCCTGCAACTGGGGTGAAACTGAGTGTAGCTATCCCGACAGTACGTAGGTAACTGATGTAAATGTGGCCATCAAGGTATTGTCACACACATTGCGATAACAGAAGAAACTGGCAGGCTACTTGGCATATATTGTGCAATAAATGTTCAGCACTAATAACTACCGGGGTTCTCAGTGCTAACTACATTGACCTGACGTCCCATCTACAAGGAAGAGCAGCAGCATATATTCGGATGTTGAAAAAGTCAGATGTCGGGCCCCCCAGTTCTGCAGATCCATTGACATTTTTCCAAATTAGTGAAACAACCACTTTTCCAAAGAGCAAGGCACACAGACGTAGTACCGTAGGTCGGCAGTTCAAACAAGCATAAGTACATCACCAGAATCTGCTCCATCAACTCGGATACCGACCGCTCATGCACGTTCAACTCCATTCTGAACTATACTTTGCAAAGCTCAAATCCGAAGAGCCCGTCAACAAAGAACACATGTTGGCACCAACTGACAAAACAACTGCAGCACACCAAGCAGTAAAAGAAGCAACCACTGCAGAACAAGATAACCAACTCCAGATATAAGAAAAAAAATTAATAAGTAACAGTGAAGCAGAAAAGAGAAAACTAACATAAACATAGATAACCAAACAGGAGCACTGAAGATAACCACACTAAAGGATGCAGAAAGGTAATGAGCTGCTGCATCAATATATCCTATTAGGGTTTTACTGTACTGACATAAAAGTGTTTCTATTAAAATCAAACAGTGTATGGACAACACAAAAGAAAGAACCATTTTCTGGCAGTTTGTTTAGATTATAAATGAAATGTTTCACTACAAATATGCCCCAGCCACGACAAAAATAGTACTGGTTAAGTTAGGTCTGCTCACCCTAGCCATGATGTCCGCACCAATGGCTTCGTGTTTCTTGACAGTAGCATCAACCTGAGCCAAGTTGCTGCCGTAGCGTGGGTCAGACAGCACCTGGATCATTTCCTTCAGGTATCCTTCCCTTAGGACACTCTGCAACATACATGTAACAACTTCATATGTATAATGCCATCAAAATTACGTATCAAAAAATTCATAATTTTCCCCAACAAATACTTCAGTTCACATCATTTGAATGGTAGCAACTGTTAAAAAAAAATTCTACACTTCAATTATGTAGCTATGATTCAATAAATGATCTTCAGAAAAAAATTCACCATAAATATACAACTAGAGAGATAAACGTAACAGACCTTTAGCATTTTGTAAAATAGTTGACAGTACTTAGAAATAAAGCCGTTACACGTACTGTCAGGTGTTGTGGAAGGTCCCTTCGCAAGGGGGATGAGGAGTGCAACTTACTTAGTGGCCTTATGACCAACAATTGTGTTAAAGTGCATCTTGCCGTACAGGACGTACAGGTAGTCCTATCTCTGTCTTACTGCCATTCCTGGTATGATCATTCAAAATACATTAACACAAGAATATTTTTGTTTTCCATGATTTCAAAGACAGAAAGAGTTAATTAATTATTTAACTAATATAAGTCCTTGTCTGTCACATGAAACGTTTCGTTTAAGCAAAGCGACGTAACTTAATCATGTATTTTTCTAATTTTAAAAACAAATGCACTTAAACCTTACTTCTATATTTTTTAACATATAGCATGCCTATTATATTTTGGTCTCTCAAAATACACCAGAATCCCTTATTTACACCCACCGTTTTTACGTTCCCTCATTTTATCACTACTTTTTGTGGTCCCATTTGGTACTTTTACATTAGAACTTTCCCTCTTTTTACACTTTTCTGCATTTTAAACTATTTTTCCAGGTCCCTTGAGAACTGTAAAAATAAGGTTCCACTGTAGCAAAAAGCTTTTTCGGACCACTGTATCTGATGTGAAAAAATACCCACTTGATTCATAAAACAAAAATATACTTAATAGGACTAAAAGTAAATAAAAACCAAACTAAGCATGATGTTAGAGAAAATATTACACAAAATTGAGTTTTATGTCAATACACTACAAATACGTACTGTATTACGTACTTCACAGTTGATACACAATGGAGTATACGTTAATAAAAGTGTGAAGAAGTGAAACTGTATTTTGAGACTTGAAAGACATTAAATTTAAATACATTAGTACTCTGTGTAACCATGCTCCTTTGCATATCCAACCTAACAGACCTCAACATTTAACTAGATTACCTTGAGTCTGCAGTATTTGTGGGTATCAAGTTTATTTCTTGTATCTTGCTTAGTTTTCTTTTGTTAGCTTCCCTTGTTGGGGAAGTATTTTCTGTTTCACACGTATAAGTTTTTGTTTGACTTTACACGACACTTACAACATATAAAATTGTAAGGTCACCACATGAAGTCCAATATAAAAAATTATACTACAAACACATTTTGTACACACCATTTTAGTGTTCCATGCATAAATGGCAGTATTATTTTTGACACACCTACCGATGCCATCCATTTCGCTTCCCTTCTCTATGTCCCCAATATGGTAAAAAAAAAAAAACATCACGAGGTACATTTTCTTAAATTACAAAACTCAGGGTCACAAGACATCCGAACATAGCATTGTATGGATGGCTACAGTCCCCCTTCCCTTCGACTACTCCCTAGTATTTATTACATAACAACAATAGGATCAGATACATTTTAAAGCTGCGATAATAATTTTCTAGGGGTGGCTAAACCCCTAGTTCCCTCGTAATGTAGCCCATGGAAATACCTATTTTGTCCCTACTCTCTATTGTAGGAGAGGGTGACGGCTCCTTTCTCTTCCCTCACAACTATTCCTCCACTATTACTACTGAACACTCTAATGTTAAACATTTCAGATTTCTGATTGAATAGTTATCTATTTAGTATGTGTGAAACACCCCTCTCTAGTTACATATGTACTATCATCTATTGTAACTGTAACACATATAACTGTAACATTTAAGTTATGTCATACCTATACAACAAACTAGTTTTCAATGCTTTTGTAATTTAAAGTATTGTGCATGTATTTCTATTTTTAGATTATTAGGAAGGTACAGCAAGTAATAGACAAAAGTAAATACAGTAAAAACACCACAAATATATTTAATACCTGTCTTGAGAAACATGCTTAAATCAAAACATGAGTGAAAATATAGGGCAATCCTTATGCACAACACAAATGCAATCTTGCATTATTTTCTGTGTCAAACACTACGTCCACATAACAAATACATCTGTGCATGGTCAAGTTGTTGACAGTAATCTAAAATTACAATTTTTCCTAAAAAATTTACTACGGAAACTTTTTCCAATGATATTTCAGGAGAAGGTTCAGGCAGATAGTTAAAAGCAAGAAGACACACACCTTGTTGCATGCTCACGAAAGGAACTGTATTAACATCGGATGCAACATCCACGAAAAAACACTACATGCGATTGCGATTTTCAAAACAAAAGGCCTCACGCCGACGATACAGCCACTTACCGCCATTTTCGATACATCACTGCTCTTCAGCCTGATGACTAGCGCTCTCTATGCAGTGTTGCCACAGGAGCGCCAACTGGT
>PNEQ01003051.1:0-26653 GCA_003012365.1 Medauroidea extradentata | reverse complement strand
TGTTGCATGCTCACGAAAGGAACTGTATTAACATCGGATGCAACATCCACGAAAAAACACTACATGCGATTGCGATTTTCAAAACAAAAGGCCTCACGCCGACGATACAGCCACTTACCGCCATTTTCGATACATCACTGCTCTTCAGCCTGATGACTAGCGCTCTCTATGCAGTGTTGCCACAGGAGCGCCAACTGGTACATTGGCAGGAGCGGGAGATTCAAATATACTCCCACTGAAGGGTGAACTGTCCATAACTGTCTCTTACAACTATATGTTTATGACACGATATTTACAACACACTATTTACAAGTTCAAACACACCTTCTTCTCAAACTTGTAGTTGAGCTGCTCGAGTCGCTGTTGCCTCAGCAGCTCCTGCCGGAGGGCGACCTCGCGAGAGTGCTCGGCCCTCTCAAGTGCCTCCCAGCTGCGCTCGAGGTCGTGCACCAGCTGGCCCTCCTGCGGGGTGAACGCTGGCTGGTTCAGAGACTTGAGCAGCGTGTTGATATGGAAGTACAGTGCCTCTATCTCGCTGCGCTCCTTGTACCTGCAAGAACAAGCGTACATGCATCTCACTCATACGCTACAGTGACAACATTGAAAAGAAATCCTGAAAATGTATATCCTGATTAAAACTCAAGAAATAATAAAGAAAAAATTATGCTAGGGAATTATCAAAGACCCATTTAATTATACTTATGCTTGTATAACAGAAATTTGGTTCATGAGGTCAGATTCAGACAGTCTTAATATTTCATACTGCTCGATTTTATAAAAAAGACAATAATTTTTACAAAACCATCAACAAGAACTGCGATATTTAATAAAATTCCTTCCCTTAGCTACATGTTCTGCTTTTAAAAATAATAATAAAAAAACAACTAACTACCCATTTCAATACGCAACCAATACATTAAATGAACAAGAAACATACATGGGAATTCAAGATGAAATATTTAAAGGTTTTTGGCGAAAAATTCACAATAAACTGAGCGTAACTGTCACACATCTTTAAGTGCATTACTTCCAATACAAACTTTTCAGTTATATAACTTTCTTTGTGGCAGTAAATAAACCAATCTAATTTTACTTTTTTAAGGTCAGTAAAATATATATTATTCTTTGATTAAAATGGTAAGCATATAACGAAATTAAAGAAACACACAGGGTATTTAATGCACATTGCCGTAGAGTTTGTAACAAATAATACATTTCCTTAGCACTAACATGCTTGCATTTGCACAAGGCTGATTTCTGCAGTCAACTTGCAAGTGGTTGGAGAGCAATACTCACTTCGGGGGCTTCTCAATTGTGCGGTACTCCTTGAACCTGGTCAAGTCCTTCTGGATGCCCTCCAAGGCGTTGGGGAAGTTGCGGTCCTCCAGCTCAACGATCTTGAGGCGGATCCACTCGAGTAGGTTACTGGTAAGGCGCTCATACACCACCTTCATCTTGTCTGCGTCCATCATCTGGCCCACGATCTAGAACACATCATTGGCACTTGTACAGACGTTTCTCTGGCTCTTTATGATAAAGTGACCACTTTTGAAGACTGTTGATGTGTTTATTACTTTAGCTACTATGTTTCAGTAACAAGAGAACCAAGTGACAAAGATATAAGGCTTTAAAAGTGCTCACTTTACCGTATATTACCTATATCATACCTTCCTAAACATGCAATTTCTGTAATACATAGGAACCAGAAATTATTTTTTGACAAACACTTAAATTAAGGTAATCGTGTTGATAACTTGCTTTATCTTCTCAAAGTGGCATCAAAACAAATATTTTGTTTGGTGAAACATTACCCCACAGTTGCAAAGTTACCCCTGCAATCAGTACTCATCAAACATAAACACCAATATGTGCAACTTACGCATTGTGATTCATTACACATTGGAGTTACATCAAGAACTGACAACTAAACATGTGGATAATTTACAACCCTGTTATATATACCTAATTTTAAAAATATCTACACAGATTGGATGTTTCAAGAGCACAAGTTCTCGAATGCACACAGATGAGTGTTACTTTATTGTCTTTGAACAGGCACTTACATTGGCGATTCGCCGGCCACTCTTCATCTCATTCTTCATACGTGCAAACGTGTGGTAATAAGAGGCAACGTACGTGATCACGGACTTCTCATCTGGTCTTGCCTGGTCCACATCTGAAACACCATTCAGAAGTAAACTGCACAGGCAATCACGAATACATGCCAAGGGCAATGTCATGTGGAACATTAAACTATCCAACAGAGATGTATCCAGCAACTCCTTAAGAGGCCAATGTTTTGGACATAATTTTCCATGTATGAGGTACGGAGACAGGGAAGCAATACGGGTCTGCCACGTTCAATAAGAAGTGTATCACCGATATTCGTGGTGTGCTAAACTGGCATGCAGTGTTTTGGTAGTAGTCATTTTTAGCCTATGAGATTGCAAATGGTGACCCTACAATTTTATTTGTGGATAGTACACAGTAAACGTTAATACATACCAAATCCTTACACGTGATTCATATTTTTTTATTACGAATTCAGAAGTAATTTTTTGAGTTTCAGCAGTCTAAAAATGACAAATTTAGCAATTTTGCTGCATTTTAAAAATTATATCAGCACAGTTTCAAATGTATGTTCTTTTTGTATACAAACATAATGAGAATATGTTGTGTTGTTTTCACGTAAAAATAATAGGCATGATATGCTACAATACTAACCAAACCCGGTCTAATAAGTGTCAAAAATATGTTTGGCAAGGGTTAGCCAACAGGCCCTAATAAAATGATCCAGTACACAACCTCAATAACAAATTAATTAAATTAGAGGCCAGATATTTGCTGAAATTTCACACTGTAAAAGGAAGGCTAATAAAACTATTCAGCACACAAGCTTGAAAAAGAGAGAATTTACACAGCTTCCACACTGTGTTGAGAAAAGGGAGGATATGTTAGTAACATAATACAAAATGAGAAGACATACATACAGATAAGTAAGTTCCCTTGATTGAAGAAAGTAATTGATAAGTTCTGTTATTATCAATAACTGGCAACAAAAGTGGTCTATTTAGCTACCATTCATGAAACGAAACCCAAAAAGTAAGTATTGTACATATGAATATAAGATAAAACATCAGATTGTAGGTTAGAGGTTACCTTCTGCGTCGAGCAGTCTCGGGATGCCAAGCTCGTTGTTGGCAATGTCGAACGCATTGTTTAAGTTATCTATGTGTCTGTTGGGGTGGAGCGCTGAGAAGTTGATCAAGTCTGGTCTGTGGGCATGGATGAGGGCGTTGAATCCCAGTCCACTCCTCCACGAGCCTGCGACAACCACAAGAGAACGTTAATAATACGAACAACAACAATTATGCATAAAACTGCTGACTCATACATACTTGCATACTTCTATAACAAACTTGATATACACAGTGCTGTTTTAAAGGATTATGATAAGTGAAAGGCAAAACAGTTTGTTAAGTCCTCTACCTGGCCTGGAATCATGCGAGGGTAGGACAGGGATTTATGTATTAAATTAAATCAAGGAGGATGGAAAGTTAAGACGTAGAGTGAATGACGGGAACATTCAGTCAAGGATAAAACCTAAACTTGCACTCATCATAATTCTATGGGACCTTTTTCGTCGAGTAGATATTTTATTTGTGGACTTATGTTTATGCAACATCAGTCAGTTGTACGCTTTGTTTTGAATAATAAATTGAAAAACCTTTTAGAAAAATAAGAGCTTTAAAACCACAAAATCTAAACACATGAAATAATTATTAATATAACAATATCTAGAACTCTATAGCAAAAAAAATTTTAAAAAGACACAACTTAATTTGAAAATAATTTTAGTATCTGAAAAAGTCTGGTGCAGAGGTTCATGGGCGTTAAAATTACTTTTAAATCAACATGTAAGTATTTTCTCAAAATTCTGTTCTTATAAGAGATATAACTACAGTACGTTGATAATGACAAAAATAAATGTTTTCATTTTTATAGACTTTGTAATTCCAAGTCCTTATTTTTACTCGAAAACAAACAACACTATTGACTAGTGTTGTGTAAACAATTTTTTGTTCACATTTGTGTGTCTTCCATTGCTATATGATCTTATAAGCTTTTTTTCAATACCCTGAAAACTGTGAGCTTATAAGAGTTTTCAATCTCAAAACATGTTCTTAAACCATTCTTGTATTCTTCTATAAATTTTAATTCTTGTAGCAATATTTTCCTCTTCTCAATGCAGAAAATAGATTCATCCTAAAGTGATACTCTGAATGGTGATTGAGACCCGTCTAATATAATTTCACATGTAAATCACAAAAGCTTTTGGATAGCCGCATCCTTACGACAAGTAGTTCAGAAGAAACGGTAAGAGTTCATTAAGGCCAAAAAAATGTTTGTAATAAAACTAATGCATACTTTTTTTTAGTAGCATAATTTTAAACTTTGTTAAGTTTGCATTGGCCCTGTAGTAAAAATAAGGCTGCAAAAACTGAACTTTTTAAAAATTATTTATAATAAATTTTTTTACAGAATTTTAATATGAAATAATAGCTACATGCCTGAAGTTAATGAGGTTTATTTTTTAACTAGTATGTTGAGAAACGTTTGAAAATACATTTTATTTTTTAAATGGCAATAAATAGCATAACAATATAATAACCTACACTTAATTGTAGCTGTAATATACACTTTTGTGTTTTAACATTTGAAAACTATCTCAAGAAATGCTTTGCAGTATACAATACAGTATTGCCATTTAACTGGTTACTTCTTTTTCTGTAAAAGCACCAGTAACAACTGGCATATAAATGCACAAGTCCACGTGCACACCCAGTTTTCTGGAAAGCATTTTTGTAAAACATTCTTGTGTTTTGTAGAGCCAGTACAGTTTAAAATGTTCGTCTAACATATCACAAATGCACTGAGTTTTTATGCTGTAAAGCTGCGATGATGCAACATTGTACTGTGCACAACTGAGCTGTGCTCTTCTCTCGGCCTCTGATCTTGGCCTCTGCGCATGCGCACGACAAAATGACATCACCTCCTATGGGAGTTTTAACATCGAAGAAGAGCAGGTCTGACTGTGCTCATGCCTGTTAATCATGGAAAGAGTTACTTCTTTCACCTCTTGGTGGCAGCACCTACTGGCGCAGCTAGTGTTACATCCCAGCAACTATAAAACACCTCGCTAGATGCCAGCAGTTACGCGTTACCTAATTCCAGGCCAAACACACATTCTGAGCAAAAATGTGGCACGAGCGTTTGAGCAAAACTGGTGAGGAGACGCTGTGGTTTTCAATGTACAACAAATATCAATAACAAAGAGTGCAGGTAACGAAAGTACATTATCACAGAGACTATTTTTACATATTGCACCCTATATATGAAATACTGTATTACCTAAAAACCCTACCAGAAAATATTAGTTTAATGTCGGACGTTACGAGTAAAGAAAATATTGATTATCATTTAATTGCCGAAAATGACTACCTTACAATTACATATAAAATAGGTAGAAAATTATACGTACTTGCTGCTCATTTAAGATCCATATTGAAATTTGCCCGAAAATTAAGAGGAGTCCTTTGCGGTGTCCCATTTCCATCTTTGACGCGTAGGAACAGTGTAACGATAAGAACCTTTGTCCTACGCTTGACGAGAAGCATATCACCTCTATTCGCAGCGACAAACTGGAGTGCAAGGTTTCCGTTGTAGTCTTTTTACTATGGGACTTTAAGCAGTGGCCCCAATATTTTATTTTTGAATAGTATGAAGTAAAGACCAACGCATGCCTCTCGTTTTGAACTTTACGAATTCAGGTAATATTTTCAGAGTTTCAACAGTCTAAAAAAAATGTTTTAAGCCATTTTGAGAGGCCCGAATATCATGTTTCTAACAAGCGTACTGCATTTTTGAAAAAATAGAAGCATGGTTTCAAGTGTGTGTTCTTTTCGTAGATAAACATAATATGAATAAGTAAAGTGGTTTCGCGAAGAAAAAAAAAAAATACGCGTGACAGGCTGGAACGCCGTCCATGCACCAGTAGAGGACTCCTCTTAAATAAAGGGAAATGAAAAACCACTTTCAGTGCTAGTAATGAAACTTTAACCCAGTTTCTGTATCATGAAAACTTTAGTAAAACAACACAAAATTTAGTGTGTAGAAACAATTTGTGACTGTTTTTAATTAGACATTTCCTTTCTTAATTATTTTTCGAGACAATGTGTGAACATCCATTATCTAACTTAACTGGCCACTACTGAAAAGTACTCTTACAAGAAACATGACAATGTATAGTTTGTGTATTTCAGGATTTAGCCACGAGACGTAGTCGTGAAGGAGAGATGGAAGGGGGGGGGGGGAAGGAGACGAAAACGAACTGAAAAGAACCATTGGCGAGCAGAAAGTCAAAGAGTAATGGATCTGTACTGACGGAGATGTGGAGAACATAGTCAACAGTGCTTCTTATTTGTGTAACTATAACAGAAAGTTCTTTTGTGAGAACCGGTTTGAACGCGGTGTTCATGAACCACTTGCCCTTTTCTGATAAGAATGCTCTTTGAAAGGATGCCGCCACCCTAATTGTTAATGAGTGATAATAAGCCAATCCCCGTTTTGACCATCGCCCTCCCAAGATCAGTTGATCACTTTTCACAGTAGCACCAACTGGACAGCCCAGAAAATTAAAGAGTGCTATTAGCCGTATACTGTATTCGCAAAAGTGAATTGGTAATACTGTTAACTCCCTACCCAAACAAATTTTCAAAAAGTATAGAAAACATATGAAAACAAACTTTTACTCCCAAGCAGTTCTAAAAGGCTCCATGTTTGTGGCTAACAGTACAGAATTAACAAATGTATTGCAGTAAAGTAAACAACCTGCAAACAGGGCTGCAGTAGGAGGGCGAAAGGGAAAGAGCAGAATGCCCCAGGGCCCCAGCCTGAATAGGGCCCCAACCCATTGCTCTAAACTCTGAGAAAAAAATATATTATTTAATTTTCCAATGCAGGTATCAACTTGTCAATATTGGTATATAACTGCCATCTAGCGACAATAATAAAAAAATATTTAGCAAACTTTTATTCAGACAATAGGGGCTTCAAACAATGCTCTGCCCCCAAGCTCACAGAAACCTTGCTGCGGGCCTGCCTGAGAGTCGTGTATACATGCAACTCACCAAAACAGAAGTAGAAAAAATATGTTACCATTTAACTCTGTTCTGTCCAGTAAAGTATCAGTGATAATTACCCGTGAAGTCCTGTATGTTGACTCCTGGGTAGCCATTTGTCTTCCGCTGGCACCACAGCAGCAAGGCATCTTTCGCAGACTTCTTCTCACTGCTCTCATTCTCTTCATCCTTTCACATACATCCAGATGAACATTGTTAACATACTGGAAATATAACAGCTGATACAGCATACATTCATCACAATCACTGATTCAGTTCCATTGGCTACAAGAGAAATGTGTACAAACAGCTCATTATATTTACATGTACAACCTACCACCTACATTAGTCAATCTAGATTTAAGGGCTTTCAAGTGATCAAAAATGTTCTGTTCCGTGTATGTTTCAGGTCTTTCGATAAGATATTAAAATTAATCAAATAAAAATGAGTATCGAAATATAGGACACCAACTCACTGAATTACGCAAAATTTAAAGAAATTCATTTTTATATTCAAATTTCAGAACTGTAAATAAAAAATATATTTTGCTGAAACTCAAAACAGCCAAAAGGAATTTCCTTGAAATGTATTCTATGGATTGTCCAGAGTTTCATTTTAAAATTTTTGATATACAGTAGTTTGAAAAATGTACGACCAAACCTAATCACAAAGTCACAATGCCTGGATTCAAAATAAATTGCTTTCTACAATTTATTTAACTTCACGAAATCCACTGTGTTTGAATCAATTTATGAGATTTTATTTTTACAAAATATTTTAAAAAAACTGTAATATTGTAATTTTAAAATGCTGACACTTATTTTTCCCATCACTTGGCAAACTTTTTCGATGCTGAGCCCTCAGACAATTTTTAAAGATCATTATTTCTGCAGCATTTTGCCACTACACTATAAATTAACTTATTACAAAAGAATTTTTTGTAAAATTTTGCCTAAAAATTTAACTGATTCAAAAATCTATGTACACTATGACATTATTAGATAATGGTGATAACTAAAGTTGTGGTCCGAAATTGCCCCAACATCTAGGAACATTAAATACAACTATGCTAGTGTTATGGAAATAGTCCGTCAAAAATTTTGACTCAAACAAGTATTGTGTTTTTCTTTGGATATGTTGAGGAAACATCAATTATCCATGATTCAGTGTGCATGATTATACAGGTTGAGGCACTTAAAAGTGTGTAACACTGTATAATCGCTGAATTCGTCATCAAATCTGTACTAATGTAATTGAATAAAAGATACATGGTTCCATTTAACAAAGTGGAGTTAACCTTTACGTAGCTTCAGCGCCTCCACTTATAAAAAATAGGGTGGCCCCGTATGACGGCCTTCTCGAACACTGAAACATTTGTCTGAAACATTTGTGTATACGATTACTAGTTTAAGTACAACTGCTGTGTAACACTTATGTGCCTCATCCTGTATATATTCATACATGGGCATTGTTACGTGGAAGGACAGGAGGACATATCCCCTTAATAATTAATATTATTATGTTTTTTTTTGTAATTTGTTGCAAAATGTGATTTATTGTATGATATTATTATCATCTGTGTATCGATAACTAAAATTTTGTTAAAGTGCGAAAATTGGGTTTTTACAAAAAAATCATACACCACCTTCCAAAAAAGACACTGATGTATATAAGGCAATACAGAAAATTCGGGATGAGGTGATTTTTTTCGGTAAGGTTCGTCAGGAAAAATTCAAGACTGACAGTTCAATTCCTGGTCTGTTCTGATCTGCATGAGCCGTGGACAATGCTTTATTATCCCGACAAGGGCGCTCACCACTCTCTCTCTCTCTCTCTCTCTCTCTTTCTCTCTCACTCTCACGCTCTCTCTCATAGAGATGATCGAGATCTCCGGATGCTGTACACCGGCATGATGCATGTCCAGGCACGGTGCACGCATCGCAACACTCGCCATTGTCTTGCTGGCGGAAACGGAGATTGCGATGCGCTGGTAGGAAAGGAAATACTTCCACGACCTTTCCCGTGCATCCGTCTGTCGTGTCGAGGCCATGGGCCGTCGTTAGCGGTGGAGTGAGATGCGAAGGGGGGACCACGTCCCCTTCAATCATTTGTATTTTGGTGCTTACATTTGTTTTGTTCTTTTACACGTGTTATTTGGTGTAAAAAGTACTTTCCCTTGCGATATTCTTGTGTTAAGTGTTATACGTTGTGTATCAATAAAAATAGTTTTTTTTTTTTGTAGTTTCTATACCTCACACTTGTGTAATGATTAATTTATTGCCGTCAAATAATGAAATAATTTTAGAATGCACAAACACGTCATTTTATTTATTTTTGATTGGGATTTAGGTCTTGTCGACAGCGAGGTAATTAGAGACAGTGGCAAACAACTTTCGTAAAGGAGTCAGCCATTGCAATTGAGCCACTCCAGTTACCGTCTAGAGCACGGTCGTAGAAGTACAGGTTTGTACACTCGCATTTCTACCAATGTATTTTGCTTGCCCCCTTGTTGTTTGGTTGTAGTTCACCAAGTTACCGAGAGTGTTGTGCGTCTTTGGCGCTGCAGTCAGGACGGTCGGGCTCAAACTCCGCCCATTTTCTTCCGTTGTTTACATTACAAAGTAAATAAAGATTGCTGGAGCCATGCTTTAGGACAGTGAGCGAAGGAAGTATTTCACAAAGTGATAAAAATACGTTTAAATAAATTGTTTATCTTTATAATGCAAACATTTGAAAAAAAGTGGGAGGGAAGTGGGCGGAGTTTGAGCCCGAACACCCTGACTGAAGCGCGAATGAAACACAATATTTTCGGTAACTTGGTGAACTGCAGCCAAACAACAAAGGGGCCAAGTTTCCAGGCGAGTGTCCAGACCTGTTCTTCTACGGCCGTGCTCTAGAGCGACTTCGGGAAGCCATAGAAAACTGACATCAGGAGGGCCTAAAAAGGGATCGAACTCAAGTCTTCCAGAATGCAAGTCACCTAGCTGGGTTAAAAAGTGTAAAAAAAAAATATCGATATAAAAAGTCATGTCTTACCCACGGCAAAAAAAAAAAAATCCACAGCTAACGACCCTGATGTCGAGACCAGGTTATGCTCGAGTTTTCAGTCGCATGCGAATTGGAAGCCGAGCGCTCGTTTTCATGACATGGAGATGGTTTTTGGTTCATGGGCTGTGTTCCAATTCATTGCAATGTTCCCTCGTTCACTTGCCCTTGAGCCCTTTCTGCCCCATAATTCCTCACGAGCCCTTGACCCCTTCGAGGCGAAGTGTGCATTCGTGGTTTCGGACACCCTTATTCACTTAAACAACATAACCTATATTGTACATGTATAAATAAAGTCGACAATTCTGCTATTCAGAAATTATAAAACGTACTTTTCGTGATAGGAATAAAACTGTACACTGTTTTTGAGAGAACACAGGCGAAATGTTTAATAATTACTTACATCAAGCTAACTAGATTACAATCTGTATACTGAATCAAATGGCGAGAAGATATTCGGCACAATAAAAACTATTTTTAAAAAATTGTATTAATTGATTTATGTTTGTACATATCTTTAATTGCGCTTAAATTAACTTACAATTTTTTCGATTTGCTTTTTATTTAGGGAGTGTAAAGCGAAGGTGTAAGGGAATATATTTGCTCACATTAGAAAATCATTAAACATTAACGCAATTTTTTAGCCGCTTCGCCATTTCGCGCAACATTTCTACACAGTTATCATGCGATCACACTCCGTAAATAAATATATCTCATTTACAATTCAAATACTCGTCTGTCGAAAATCTCAGCAAAGTGCGTCAGGGGACGTCGCACGTACCCTTAGCTAAAGGGGACATTTAAGGGTGTATTCGTACCTTTCGCTCGAATTGGAACAGCGCTTGAGTGACGTCACATCCGCGATGCATTTTTAAGGGCACGAAGCCAGTTAAGGGCCCTTGCGGCGTGAATTGGAACACGGCCATGGTTTCAGTTTTTTAGGTTAAAAGAGAAAAACAATTTCACCAAGGCGAAAAAAAAAAAAAACACTCGGCTTCTAAATCGCATGCGACTGAAAACTCGAGCATAAGTCCCACAGGGAAAATGTAAATAAGACAATCCTAACGTGCATGTTAAACTAACAGAATCTTATTTTCACCGAAGATGCCCGAAGTAGGCTAATCTATTGCTATAATACACCTCTACCTAATACCAACATCAGAACACGCAGCTCAGCACAATTTTTTAGTCATATGTCCATAATGTAATTTTTATAATTACATTATTAGGCCTACATATGAATTATTTCAATTCGTTATTAATTCATTGTAGCATATATTTTTTGTTGCATAAACTGTCCGACGGAGAAGGAATACTTCGGCAATCTTCGGTTAAGGATTCGTTTTCCCTATTCCAGTTAGGAGGACCTGGACGAGAAAAACGTGTAATAAACGATGAGGAGCCGAGGAGGAGAAAAGGTGAGAGAAATAGGAAAATTACGTTTCAACCATGCTCACCACGTCTATTTCTATCTCCTGTATCTGGAACCGAAGGATGATGGTCCAGATGAGACCCAGTATCAGGCGAGGATTTCCGTCCACTATGTCTTCTGCGCCAATGCTCTCCAGCCGAACCTAGAAAAACAAATAAAAATACAAATAGGGGAAACGTAGTGTCAAAAAACATGGTGCGGTGCCAGTCCTGTAGGAGAAAATATGCAAAAAAAAAAAAACAACTCAATATTGTTTTTCTAGAAACTACAAAAAATTTTGGATTTATTTTTGGAGCAGTTCCCCCCCCCCCCAACACTTTCTGGATCCATCCCTGAGCATGAAGAAATGCAAAAAAAAATTCTTGTTATCATTCGTTTAATCGTGAAGGCAAATTATAAATTTTTTGGGCAAGTACTGCTTTTATCTGTTTTTATACAGAAGACGATTAGTCTCTTTCTTGGACAAATTAAAGAGGACTATGCATTGGATGTAATTTTCCGTGTTTGACGCGCGGAGACAGTGATGAGATATAAGGTTCAGTTTTCCACACGCGACCGTACCAGGATCGCTTCTATTATCGGCGCGCCGAACTGGCGTGCAGTGTTTTCGCACTATCCATTTTCCTAAGGCAATTAAAGTGGCGACCCTACAACTTTATTTGTGGAAATTATGTAGTAAAGTCCGACGCATGCTTCCAACGTTGTATTTTACGAATCCGGGCGGTATTTTTCCAGTTACATTTATTTATCTTTAAAAAAATAAATAAATAAAAGACGTTTCCAGCAATTTTCAGGGTCCCCAAATACATGTTTCTAATAATCATGTTGTATTTTTTAAATGATAGAAGCTTAGTTTTAACAGTGTCTTATTTTCGTAGATAAACGTATAACTTAGAGAATAAGTTTAGTTGTTACGCATAGAAAAGAATATGCGCGGCATGCTATATACTATATCCACTCTAAGGTTGCAGCTAATTCATTCAAGTGAACGACAATATAAATTTTCGCGCAACAAAAATTTCATTTGAAATATTGAAAAATACAAGGAAACTGTGTTATAGCACAATCACAGTGTGAGGACTGAAGATACAATTGAATTATGAATTACTTTGATTAATTTCGCTAGCAATTTTTATTTCTGTAGCAACCTTAGAGTGGACAGAGTATACAACAACGTTCTCGCCTCAGGTGCATAACCCTCTTAAGATTTTGTGAAGAGTTTGTCAACCTTTATAGACAGACTCATTTGTTAAATCATAGACTGTTTATACGACGTGAGATAAACTACAATCGTCTGTAGCGTTGGTCAGGGGAGCAGTTGAACGGTTTAAAGTTTAAAACAATAACAATTTTACGGTTCGCCATAACATGCGAGACACACTGGTCGATAAAGACAATAGCTCGTGCGAGGCGATGTGAAACATACGTTATCTCTAGTGCAATCGCAGAGTAACACGATTTGCAATATTAGGTAGCTGCAAGAGCGTAATTACGGTTACCAGACAATACAGTCTGTGTCATATAAGTTTCACTCTTTGACAGCAGTGTTGGCATTTATTTTTACAGAGTTTCCAAGTAATAAGCAGTGTTTTCCTCTGCCACAAGTGATATCTGCACAAATACACTGAGCTGGCTCTCAAACTGCGCAGTTCATCAAAATTAAAAATACTATTCTTTAGAAATTTATGCACATGGAAGTCTTCTGAAAGGTCAATTAATGGAAATCTTGTGTGAGACAAGACAGTAAGATAAGTGTCCACACTATGAAAAGTCAGGGGAAATCAGGGGAAAGTCAGAGAATTGAAATAAGTAAGGAGGTAATGTCAGTGATTTTACTTGAAATCCTGAAAAAGTCATGTAAATTCCTCAATGAATTAGTAGCGTGAGGATGAAAAAGTCGCGCACCAGTTTGCCATCACCCAGACTGCACAATGTTTTCTTTTCCGCCAAATGGTAGCTTAGTGTATAGTCATTCCACACTACGAAATTGTGTGTGCGCGGCTTATTTCAATTTTCATTTTTATTATGTATCTCTGGTTTCAAATTATTTCAAATATTTTCTCTTGCGGAAAATTGCAAAATCAGCAAATTATTAAAAACTCAATAGTCAGAGAAATGTGGAATATTGTACAGGGAAAGTCAGGGAAATGTCAGGGAAATTTTATTACAAATTTGTATGGACACCTTGTCATTCACTTTTCAAAAGGATGACTTTACACAAAAAACGGAGGACGATGATGATTTTTTGCCTACAGAATATGAATAATTATACTGGAAGACAATACATTAGGTTATTTTCAATATTTAATACGGTTTCGGTGTTGTTAAGAACATCAAGATCTTGTGAATTTCATGCGAATTACTTACTAAAAAGTTGAATTAATTAAACATAAAAATATTCCCAGTTAAAATAAAATATAAAAGTTTATTGTAACATACACATGGATTATTAATATATTTGAATGAGCCACAAAAAGATATGAAAATAGATAAGGGGCAATAAATATTGAATGCAATAATACATCATTCGGTAATAAAGCATGAGAACTCCATTCCACTGTACGCTGAGTAAATTTTATCTTCCATAATGTCTGGCAATGCTAAAATATAACAGCAAATGCTTAAGAACTGTCAACATTTACTGAAGTTATAAGAAAGAGACAGGCTCGTTTCACGACGAAGGGGAGGTGACGAGGGGAGACTTCTGTAAGTGTGCCTAAAAAAATGGGAAGGGAGTAATTACGTCTATCGCGCCCTCCTTTTCTCAAATTTGCATATACATTTCAGAATGCCAATATATATAATATGTAGGGGAAAATGTAGATGAGACGATCACACCCAAATCGTCAAATCCAATACCCTCCTTGTTCTGTGGTCAAATCACGTAAGATTTTTTTTCTCGTCCTTCCCCAAACAAACTCATAGGACAGTCCCTGGAAACAGAGTATAGTAATCAATTCAATTAGTATTATTATTTTTAAAAGAACTGTGCAATGGGAGTGCATGACTGGATTTAATTGCTTGGAAATACTCCATTGCAAAATAAATTACTGTCAAAAGAAAACTAAAAGTTTTAGTTTTCTTCTGACAGTCATTTATTTCGCAATGAAGTAAGTCAAAGCAAATAAATCCAGTCATCAAAAATAAATATTTGGTGTTACTATTCTATTTACTTCAAAAGTTTTCATTTAAGAATATTTGATTTTCTATGTAGCAAAACAATATATCGTTTTCAACACAACAGACTAGTTTTATTATAAATAATACTTCAAAACTATTTTAATGGCAACTCAGTTTGTTTCAATGCCTCACGTGCACTTCAACAGTTCTGTTTTATGGTTGTGGAGCCGCGGTGGCCGAGGGGTCAGACCATTCGCCTCCCACCAAGGCGATATCCAGGTTTGATTCCTGACGGGGCCGGTCCCCGGATTTTCGCATGTGGGAATCGTGTCGGACGATGCCGTTGGTCGGCGGGTTTTCTCAAGAATCTCCCGTTACCCCGCCCATTCATTCCGGCGCTGCCCCAGACTCACACCATGTCACCCCTCACCAGCGCTAAAGACCTCGATGCTAAACTACAGTAAAAGAAATTTGTACTTTTACAAAAAAGCTTTTTTTCAAACCAGTTTCCAAAAACTGTTTTTGTAACACTACGAAAATATTTTGTAAAATTTACAAAAATCTTGTACATTTACAAATTTCTTTGTATATTTACAAACATTTCTATAAATATAGAAACAAATTTTGTATATTTACAGCTAATATCTGGTTCATTTTACAATAATTGCTTGCAGTGTTACAAACATTTTTTTTTTGAAACTAGTTTCCAAAAAAAATTTTGTGAAAGTACAAAATGTTTTGTAAAATGTGAAAGGTATCCTAGGTTTATTTTGTTTCAATTCGAAAAACCTGCTCATTATATAGCATTATTTTACTAGTTCCCAAAGTTGTTTACGATATGTGTAACCACTTTTAAAAGGTTTCTAACATCTTACTTTTGTTATCTGAATGATAATGTTTTGATATTACGTTACAAGAACTTCCTTGCAAATGTAAAAATTTTTTTACTGTGATAAGCACTGACCAAAATATCTCACTCACTCACCGTTTCATGGTTATTTGACTGTGTCAATCACAATAAGTTTACTGAGACACCACATGCCATTGGCTAGTGGGATACTCCCGCAACACTCTGAGGGTTAAAAACAACCAATTACTTACCGTGAAACTGAGCTACAGGTGTGAGGTATAAAAAAACTACACTGAAAGAAAAGTATTGTTGGAGTTACTATACTTATGTTAAAATACGGACTACAGTAGCTATCTGTTCTGTAGAAGTAACAAGTTGTTACGTAGAAAGAGCAAAGAGCATCTTTCTATCACAGAATATATTGTTACATCTACAGAACAAATTGTAGGAACAACCCAGATAGTACCGAAATAAAGTTGGAATGTTGTCCTTATTTGAACATAAGTATGGTAACTACAACAATAATTTTCTTTCAGTGTAGTTATTGCAAAATTATTTTCACTGTGGCTCTATGTATGCTTTAAAAAAATTGCGACAAAGCTACAAAAAAAAAAGTACACGGTGTTCAATAATTAGCCGAATTCATCGAACACTAAAATAAAAACCTGGATACTAAACTACCAAATACGTAAATATTTAAGACACGTCATGTGACCTTCCACTATTCCCGCATTATTACAAGCCTATAATTCATGTGTGTAAGTGACTTAAGGTGAAATTAGATATAAGTAATGCAATCAGAGAAGTACTCTAGGGAACACAGCAATTTAAATGCCCCGCACGGTCAACTCATGGGATTTAAGTTGGCAGCAGTTACCCAGCAGCATCCTGCTAGGAGTTGGCAAACTTGGGCTTCTAGCAGAGAACATAGCGATGGGCAGCCTCACTCTTTATCGTTGTGTAGGTGTTGCACCTGAGTAAATATTTGTATACAGTTCATTTATTAATCGTGCATTAACACACGTTAATAAATTGAAATTGTACCCCAAGTATTTTTATATTTACAGAGAAACGTTTTCCAAAAATTGAAAACAGAACTAATTGAACCCATAAATATATGTTTACACACTTACATGTTTGCAATACAATAATGATTTGGAATAATATCCCTAATGTTTCGGCAGCTTCAACTGGCATTTTTTTAGCTCCTTCGATCACAGCTTGTGCTAATTTCTTTATGTTCCTGGCTAGGGTTCTGAAGCTTCGAAAGAAAACTAAAAAATTGGGGAAAAACAGAGAAAATTTGTTTTTTTTTTCTCTTTCCTTTGATGTGAAAATGGGAAAAATTGCATTTTTTCATCAAAGTGAAAAATTACAGAAAATTGAAAAAAAAAAACAATAAAAATGATTATACAGTTTCTGAATTACAAATCTGGATGGTATATGTATTTACATTCGGGCCTATCTGCCAATACACATAGTACCATACTACGAAATGAAAAATCAGTGAATGTAACATAAAACTTGGTACATAAAAATAAACAATATGCACATGAACCAACCAGAAATAGTTATCATATCCAACTTACAATCTCTGTCAGGAAAGCCGTTTCAATTACAACAAAAAACCCTTTGTAGTTCAAATTCACAAGTAACACATTAAGATAATTATTAATTACATTGCTGCTGCATCAACTGGCTAAGTGGTGTACTTTGCTGTTGTTTTACATTTATCAACTTATGATTTACCGTTTTCTTCTTGCGAAACTTCCAATTCTATGATATCTTTCCACATTCCTACACATTGCTAGTAAGTGAACGTTCAGAATGAATCAGACAGGCCAATTCTCTGCTTCTCCTTATTTTATTGACCTTATATAAGTTACTATATACTATTTAACCAGCACAGGTTCAATATAATTTCACAATGATTTTAAAGAATTTTTTCCAATTTTTCCAGAAAATTTGGAAAAAAAATCCTGATTTTTCCTGGTTTTTTTCCTTTCACCAATTTTTCCAGAAATTTTAGAACCCTATTTCTGGCTACATTTCTTCAAATTTTACTCATCGTCTTTAAGATAACTAAAACTGACAATTGGAATCGAAATGACGCCAAACAAGAGCACAACGTCGCTTTCAGCTTGTGAAGCGGTGGAGGGCCGGTTGGGGGGAAGAGGGGGAGGACATAACCATCAGAGACCAACAAATATCTCTCTTTCTCTCCCTCCCTCTCTCTCGCTCTCTCTCCATATCACACACACGCTCTCTCTTTCTCTCTCGTGGTCACGCCACTATAATAGCAGAGAGTTGTTTTGTTTTCTGAATTTTCTTACTTTAATGCATCATTTGTGACAAGCTGTTAACTCAACTTGGTAACTTTCAATATTTACAACGATTCTTAGTTTTTAAGGATGATTTATGTTTGTTTTACGCTTGTAAATAATAGCCAGCTAAAACTGAGCATACATATGCACCATCACATTGTTTTACCACATGTCAATATATGACGGAAAGGATTTTCAAAGACATGCATGCTTGGCTATACGTACACAACATTCAGGTCGTACCAAAATAATTCCACAAACTGGAAAGGCTTGTAACGGGGACCAAAATAGTTACGTTTAGCTTAGCAACTTATGTGTGTAAACATACCGTTTCCCCCATAACAAACATAACACCACCGACCTCTCCCACTTCTGCTACATACTGTTCATTATTTTTCTTCTATGTCTGCTTACATGAAGTTCTCGAAGTAACGACCAGCAACTTCTATACATGCACCGTACCCACGTACCATGTCTTGGTACACACGAACATCAATGCCTAGAGGCACGAGTATATCGCCGATATATTCTAGTTCAGAATAAGGTTTAATGTCAAGAATGTATACTTTACTGGGGGCTATGTCAGTTCTACGACCTCATCAGTTGACAGAACATGTTTTCCTCTCCCCACTACGCTGGTGGTTATGCAGGACAGTGGCGAATATTGGATGCTATGGCCAGTAGGGTTTCAACTTTATGTCTGGTGTACGAACTCTTCACGTCTCGTGATAGTCAATGGGAGGAACTATACACAAGCACCACTAGACGGTGCATATAGTTTATGGACAAGGTAAAGGGATGCCAACAGGCGGTAGAAGGTAAGAAGTATAGGAGAGTTCTACAACCTCGGCAGTTGACAGAACATTTTAGAGGAGGTGTGCAGAGTGGTTAGAGGTGGAGGGAGTAAAAGGAAGAGTAGGAAAAAAATTCGGTGAAATGACGGGGTCGTAGAAGTGACCTTTTCCACTTTACTGTCACTTCTGTGATTGGAAGACAGCTGTTACGACGCAGCTTAGACGATTTCAGGCCAGTAATAAATAATAACATAATTCGTTAATAACTGGCGTGTTGTCGTATTGTCCACAGTTCCTGCGTTAGGCCTATTCGTATTCGTTCGCTATCCTGAGTGTGCCTGTGTTTCTGCTATGTCGTCTACAACCAGCTATGTAGTCGTTCGTTTTGTTTTGTCTGTTTGTTGTTGTCATTATTTTTGTCTGTTGTTTCGCACTTATTGACGGAATTCCTTTCGTGGAATAATTTGAGTTATTTATTTATTACTTTTTTTTGTGTCTGGGTGCTCGTTTCTGTTTATTTATTTATTTTTTTTGTAACTCACTGACTGAATTTCTTGTGGAATCGTATATACTTACCTGTGTTTGCCAGTTGCAAACAAAGTCCTTTTATTTGTTTACTTGGCTGTGTGTATTCTCTGGTTTTTTGTGAGACACCATTTGCTGCAATGACATATATTTAAAATAATTTATATAGTTTGTAACTTCCCCCCACTACAAGAATCGTTCAGAAATAACAACTGCAGGCGAAACTTTAGTGAGTTGTGCATTCGCGAAGGTTTCTGCCAAAATTAAATACCAAATTTGAAGGAAGGAAGTGCAAAACGGGGTACCCAAAAAAATGTAATGGGCGTTGCAACGCATGCCGGGTCAGCTATAGGTCATTTGGGTTAAAGTGAGGACTAAAAATTTAACATTCGAAAAACATCACTTGCCGTTACTGCATGTAATTCAACATTAACTCTAGTTGCGTACTGCACATGTGGTTGGCAGCGAAATTACGCATTGCAGTTCCGATTAGTTTCCAATTTAAATAAAAAAAAAATACAGAAACAAAACCAACCAAAATCGACATAATTGTATTTTATAAAATTAATAATCTTTTTTTTTGTAGCAAACTGTATCAATTCATACGGACTGCACAACTTACATTATACGCGCAAACATCAAGTGACGTGGCCAGAGAGGTTAGACATTTCTAGCCGTTAGTCGTTACGAGCGGAAATATACGAATTGGCTGAAAGTAGAACTTTAGCAGGGCTTTTTCGAGTGCTCACTTTATTCCGAACCGCCTATAATATTTTATTAAACGTTTCCTTGGCAGCCCGTACTCTCTCCTACACCTGCGGAAACGGATAAAATTACGAACGTAAAAAAAAATGCTGTCTACTAGGAAATTACCCAGCCGGCACCACGCCCGCATGAGGCAGGACGTGGAAGGGGCGGGATGTGGTAATGTAGGTGACTCAGCGGACGGCGCAGCACATGTTTTACAGCCGCGGCAACCATAACACAGCAGGTTTACTGCTCGTAAAGGTAAAGAGTGTTTGCTTGCCTGCCAGGGGATGTGCGGTGTGGGCGCACCATCACTGAGGAGTACAGGCTTCCTATATAGCAGCTGGCGACGACAACCAGCACGAATTACCCCGGCACCAGAAGATTTCCCGAGTATGTTTGAGAATATGTTACAGTTGAGCCATGTGTACGTTGAATTAGCGTTGCAGCGTGTTCGTAAATACGTCCCCTTCCCCCTTAATTATCCCACGTGTGCCCATTGTATGTAAAAGAAAACTTCGGACATGGACGGAACCTCACTGTCAAGCCACTATGCTCATTAAAAACACTGTTTCTAAGCCCTCCAACACAGTTAAAAACTGCCTTTTCAGACTGCTTGCCGTACTTAAGACTGTACTAACCGTATGTGCTGAGATAGAAACATGCACTGAACTTTACTTCAGACTTTCCAACAACAAAATCCCGCAGTAAAAATGGAATATTGCACGCTAGTTCAGTGCTTGGGTTCGTTGTGGCGGTTAGGCTCACGGCGACATAGTTCGAAGGTAGTGGTTTTTTCGTAGATAATACAAAATGTAATGCACACAAGTAGTCTGGGGAAAAAAAAGTCGTCACTTTACTACATATTTGAAGCGCAGTTAGGGAAGCCCCTTTAGGGCGCCGCCACCCGCTTTGTTTGAGTCGCCATAATAAATTTTATTTTTATTTTATTTTTTTTTTTTTTTTCGCTTTTTTGGAATTCTAAGAAGAAAAATGTTAAATATGCGACTATACCTCAAATTCTATTTACGATTCGCTGCAGTACAGACCTTGTGATTTAGCTGATAACATATAATTACGCCGCAATATGTGTGGCAGATTTGTTATATGTTCATAATATGTCCGACAAATGGCGACCTGACTATACATTACTAGCTCTATTGCTGTGCTTGTATTGTAGCTCAAGGAAAATAGAATTTGCGGTATAGTCGCAGATTTTACATTTCTCTTCCCAGAATTCCAAAATAGCGTAGAAAAAAAATTTAATATGGCGACTTAAACCGAGCCTTAAAGACTCAGAAAAGGCGGGTTGTATAAGCGCGAAGCGTGCATCAAAGCTGCATCGCCTCAGCGTTCCAAGCGCTGAACTAGCGTGCAAGCTTCCCGCCGATAAATTAATGCTATGGGACTTCAAGCAGTGACAATATAATATCATATTGGTGGAAAATCTATAGCAAAGTTTAGTGCACGATTCTGAGTTTAACATACATCCTGTTAGTACAGTTTATGTACGGCAGTCTGATAAGGTAGTTATTAGCTATGTTGGAAGGCTTAGAAACAGTGGTTTTAATGATCAAGGAGTCTCAACGAAGTCATTCCGTCCTTGTCTGAGGTGTGTTTTCTTCTAATATGGACGGCCTCCTTAGCGTAGTCGGTTAGGCGCCGGCCTGGGTGTGAGTGGTCCTGGGTTCGAATTCTGGTCCGGGCATTGATGTTGTGTTGTCTCTTCACTACACTTCACCCTCGTCGGCTCTTTACAGGTTGAGGTAACAATCAGTCACGCCCGAGCTGAGTGCCTGTCAAGGATGATTGATAGGTGCCCACCATTCAGAAGACACGTGACGTCAGCCAGGCACGATCGGCCCGTGTCGCCAGTGGTAGGGAAGACAGGGGGGAGGAGGAGGGGCCGTAATATCCACTCACCTCACCTATTATCCTACATTGAGACAATGGGCACAAATGGGACAGTTTAGTAAAAAAACGTATTTATCTGCAACATCACAAAGCATTTGAAGCATGTGTAGGAAGGGAGGAACGATGCAGGCTCAGAAATCAAAAGGCATAGGTGGGTACAAACACACCTTTATTCAAATATTACGTCATAAAATGATGGAGTCACCACTGAATGTCTCATAAAGAGAGAGAAGACTTGCGTCTATAGGTTAAGGAGGGGGAGGGGGGCATGCTGTGTCGCCTTTAGCTCTCCGCACTTCTTGGAATCAAACGAGCTAAATATTTCCTCCCAGGTGGTCATGTTAAAAGGCCACTCCTCTTAAATTTCGCTTCGGACATCCTGCCGCGTGAGGCGACTCCCACATAGTACCTTATTGGACTAAAATAGCGACAGGGACCCTCCATGGAGGAGACTCGTTGCGCCACCCTCACCACACAGGGTACAAGAAGCTTACTTGCCCATATGGGCGCGGTTCGCCTCAGTTTTCAACGTCTTTTTTTTATATTTGTACGAGATATATCATTTCTTATTTTAAACATAAATTGTGACTAAATCTTCCTCTTAGGAAATTTGTGTATCCCTCATAGATTTTGCGTAATTAGTAGTGAAATTTGCACTTTATGGTATTATGCACGCCACTAAAACAAACTGACATACCGAACCGAAAAAATTCACAATGTATAACATTATTGTATGCTATGATTTGACACATAGATAAACAAAAAAACATATATGTTTGTATTTTTTAAAAAAATGTTGACATTTTTAAATTTTTATGTATGTAATATCATAACCTACATAATTGTTATACACTGTGAATTTTTTCGGTTAGGTATGTCAGTTGGTTTTAGTGGCGTACATGAAATCGAAAAGTGCACATTTTGATGTTTACGACCCATTACGCAAAAACTATGAGGGCTACACAAAATTCCTAAGAGGAAGATTAATCACAATTTATGTCTAAAATAAGAATAAAAATATCTGGTACAAATATAAAAATAAAAAATATGTTGAAAACTGAGGTGAACCGCGCCCGCTCAAACATGATGTAACAATAAACATAATCTATAAGGACCCCTCATTTTCGTGAAAAATATTTTGCACCAATTTGTTTCAATGCCTTTACGTGCACATCTGCAGCTCTGCTTCGTTGTTATTGACAGCGTGTTATCGTGTAGAGGTGTCACTTATTGAATTGTGCCAATCAGAACAAGGTTACTGCACAACAACCCCCAGACACTGACGGTTAAAAACATACAATCACCGACCACGAAGTACATCTGCAGATGAGCACGTAAGCAATTGAAACAAAGTGGTGCGAAATTTTTTTCTCGAAAATTAGGGGTCCTTATAACAATCTGCTAAATTTCTCGGTCACGCAACTAAGATTCAAGCCGGATTCATAACCACACTTAACGTACGTACGAACACACGCACGTACGTTAAGAGCGCGTGGTACATACTTCAACGCTAAAATCATTAATCTACAACTGTAGGTTTCTTGGAGCCAATTTGCAAAAATTAAACAATAGCAATCCTAGATAATAGTTTATGCCAATGTTTTAAACAAAATTGTTTCCAGTGTTACGAACTTCTGAGGCACAATCTCTGACACCGGAACCTCGTGCATTTAACTGCGGCGCAAGAGATCACGCGTAATGAATTAGTAATTCTGGATAAATATTTACTCATAAAGTTGGCAAATACCGTTACCTAGGACTGTCATTGAGTATTTTATCCATATTGGCTTCGAAAAAAGCGTAGAAATCAAATGATGTTTCCAGCGTTTATTTATCTACCACGCAATCTTAAGTATTAGAGATTGAATTCATGACAAAATTTAATCTAGACATTCGCGGAAATTGTTTATATAATAACAAAGTGTCGTTAATAGAGATCGCAATTTATTTTTACTTCTCGCAGCGAATTAAATATTTTATGAGAACAAGATAAATTATTTCACAGTATAAATTAATATTTAATTGATTCATGCTTACACATGCTGCATTCACAACTACCACTTAGCGTAAGTAGAAAGTTGATCAACTCTATTACGTACGTACGCACGCTACGCGAGGATGTGAATGCTAGCATGCACACTCGGTGTGTCTACTTCTACATGTAAGTATGCGCGTACGCTAAGTGGTGGTTGTGAATCCAGCTTCAAACAATTAGTTCTGCTGTCTTTCCTGGATGCAAGCTAGCTCTACTTAAGACGCTAGTTACAATGTCAGGTTAACCTCATGACTTATCGTAATGACGTGATGGTGCAGAGTCAAGTCTCGTTGTATCCTACCGTTCATTAACTACACAGCTCTAACTAACCAACCAGCCTTCGTCGATGATTACACACGTGGCTCGCTAATCAAGCCAGGAATGCAACTCTAGCATCCCACCTGCACACAATTACCGGGCCAGATCATGCTATGCTTAAGAAGGCGTGGTACATAAATAAGCGCTGGATTCTTCAACTGAGATTTACACTCTTTGAAAGTCAATATAGAAAAACTGCAAAACGGTAATTCTTGATAATTATATTAGCCAACTTCATGAACCAACATTTACCCAGAATGACGCGTTTGTTAAGCGTGATCTCTTGCAACGCAATTAAATCTACGAGATTTCGGCATCAGAGATTGTTCTTCAGAAATACGTTAATTGAGAAAAAATTTTTGCTTAGAAAGTTGGCCAAACTACTGTCTGGTTTTATTGATTTATTTTATTTTTTTTTTTTTTTTCCGAAATTGGCTTCGAGAAACCTACAATTCTGAACTGCTGCTTCCAGCGCTGAATTATATA
This sequence comes from Medauroidea extradentata, assembly GCA_003012365.1. Taxonomy (NCBI): domain Eukaryota; kingdom Metazoa; phylum Arthropoda; class Insecta; order Phasmatodea; family Phasmatidae; genus Medauroidea; species Medauroidea extradentata. Next base: position 1,881 of record PNEQ01003051.1, on the reverse strand, counting down.
CAACGCAAGCCCGACCACACTGATTACAGCGCCAAAGACACACAACACTCTCGGTAACTTGGTGAACTACAGCCAAACAACAAGGGGGTCAAGTTTCCAGGCGAGTGTCCAGACCTGTTCTTCTACAGCCGTGCTTGAGGCTTGAGACGATAAGAATGAGGAAGCCACTCCGCAATATTGACGCGTGAACAAATTTGTTGGTAATGCTACGTGGCAACGTGTATAACTTGACTGCGGGTTGGCCAACCATAACCTTATGTCCCAACACATCAACAGGAACAGCTGATTGTACTCCGCCATATTGTATGTTTTACTGTACGTTGATAAACATTGTTGTGACTTTCACGTCAACCTCTTGTCTGCGGAAATCTGTTACGTGAAAAGTCAGTTGAACGACGCCAGGCTGCCAATGGTCTCTCATCTCTGGCCACGCCGCGTACCTTTGGAGGCTGACCTCCCTCCCGCCACCTGACACCCCTTCCCCTACCTTCTCCACCACCTCGTGCACCTCACGACATTCCTGCCAAGGTCAAGGTCCACTGCGGCGCGGTGGACAGGGAAAACCGTTACCCATATCGGCCTGGGCCGAGTTGCGCAACCTATCTCCTTCCTTCTAGTCATGGCCGACACCTCCAGGCAGGCCAACCAGACGTCTCAACTCACAGCGAGAACCCTGCCATTTGAACTTACTAATAAGGGTTAAACTAATTATTTACCGGACATTACCGACGTATATACGTGTATAGGATGTGTGTATAGGAAATGTAGCAGAACCCGGCAGACGTTATCATTGCAGTGTACACATAAAAACGGCTACTGGTCGAATCACGAAACTGCCCTCCTCATTATGCCCCATATGCCACAACGGGAAGCTAGGTATAGAAGTTGATGAACTGCAGTGCCATTCGGTGGGGGGTTGGGTAAAATGGATAGCATTAAAACCTTCTCCATGAAAACTGTACATTAATGTGCAAAGTTTCACTGTGATAGCACAAACGATGTCAGAGTTTATCGATCTAATACATACAGGTATAACAACAACATATATGCTAAGTATCCTAAGTTATACTTAAAGTCAGAGACGCCCCATATATTCCGGGAATGAAAAAAAAAAAGGAGTGAAGGCGAATTACGAAAAAAAAAAAAAAATAAAATAAAAAACCATAAATTACTACTGTCTTGCAATGGGATTTGTTGACACTTCGGGCGTGATCGTATACACATTCCCTTACCAATAAATCAAAAACATTCTGAAATATAAACGTGGAAAAAGATGGAATGGAGGGAGAGACATAATTTGACCCCCCAGGTTGACTTAGTGAAGAGGGGGGTGGGGGCGACCACCACCTTTGATCGCATTGTTGCCACGACCCTGAAAGGGACCCTGAATTTCTGCGAAAAAATTTCTGCACCAGCGTGTTTCATTGCCGTATGTACTCATTTGCAGCTATTATCATGGATGGAGATGATGGTATATGGCAATTTTGTTTGCCAACATTCCCTCGAAAACTCTGTAGTTAATTTCAACACATATGATTTGGTGATGACTATCTGACAAAACATAGCTGTCTGCAGACCAGCAACAGGCATCAAATATTACAATAGCGGGTTTCTTATTGGCTCAGTCAAATAGGACAACAGATCCACGTACAAGTAAATGCCAGTAACCTTCTGGTAAGCAGAACGTATTGTTACAAGTTTGAGAGCACAAACTTTATATGTGGGCAATTCCCATGAGTTCTTTGGGATAGAGGTCTATAATTACAAATAAAAGAGTTAAATTAAGTACTGGATTTAATAGCTCACAAAGCTATGAAATACACAAAACAGTAATCAACTAGAACTCTCACAACACAATTAGTTATGCACACAATTACTCCT
>PNEQ01003050.1:116161-150188 GCA_003012365.1 Medauroidea extradentata | reverse complement strand
GAATGAGAAAAAAAAAAAAAAAAAAAAAAGAACAGTGGAAACTAGACAACAAACAAATGACAGAAGACAACATGACACAAGTTCCATTCAACGAAAAAATAAGTTTTAAAGATTGCAATCTATCCCCATTTTTAGGCTGGAGGGACAGATGGTCGGAACATTAAGATGAGGAATTCGCCTGAAAATGGAGCTAGATTACAATCCCTGAAACGTTGCACTTTTTCGTTGAATTGAACTAGTGTCGTGTAGTCTTGTCATTCGTTTGGTGTCCACTGTTGTTTTATTTTTGTCTCATTTCATCTTCTTATATATTGGGAATCTGGTTTTCTATATGTCCGTCGTCTTTTGCGTCTGGGAGTTGTCAAAATCTGATTGGATTCTATCTTTAGAATTCTTGCTGGTAAAAAAAAAATCTTACCCAATTCCTCTGGGGTTGCTTTTTTATTTTTGTACTTTGTCTTTTAACACAAAAGTTTGGTCAACAAAACATGAGCAATGGCATTATGTCCAAAAAACAATACATTCTTATTGTATACTCTCATTGCAACAAACATTTAAATATTTTATTACAAGTAGTTACTGTTGTTTTCATTGTTGTTTAAATTAATATATTTTTGCTACTAGCCATTTTCTATCTATGCATAATAGTGTTAATTGCACTACTTGTGTAACCCACGCTCAAACGCGTGGCGGCAAGAAAATGTAGTTACAAAGTTGATACTCTAGATATCATCACTTCCTGTATGTTCAATTTACAGGCAAATAAACAGCTTATACAGTTTCAAGTTTCTTCACCACAACAAATTATGTAACACTTTGTTGTGACTCACTGAAAAGGAGATCTGTGAACAGGTCGGAGGAGTGGACAAGGATGTGTTATCAACTAGGATGTAGAGTATACCGCACAGTCTCTGGGAGACAGGTACCTGTAGGCAGCTGACTGTTGTTGCTGAACCGGTGGCCGGGGAACACTGCCAGCCTCGGAGTGTTTTGCTCCTGCACCATCAGCTGACTCACTACTGCGTCCGTGACCAGGTTCCCCAGCGCGCACTCCTTGGTGTCGCAGTCGGTGCTAGGGATCGTCCCTGTGCTCACCCCCAGCCTGCTGCTCGTCAGTTGTTCCAGCCGGGTCATGCCTTCCTTCTCCAGCTCTCTCACAGCCACGTTGTCTGGCGACAACACATAGTCCCCCCTCTCGTAAGACCTCCCTTGTAGGCAATGGAGCACGGCCGTCTTCAATTTACAGTATTTCCCCAGCTGCAAGCATTCCTGAAGATATATCAACATTTCTGACATTTTTTATTTTCTAAATGTTAGTCTACTACACGTCTTTACATTGCTTGATAATAAATTACTATCATATAACCTGACTTTTGCTGGAAGATAAGAAACAACACACACATTCTTATGTTCCAACATTTGTCAGATAATATGGGAGTAATTTATTATCTCGCACAGTAAAAAAGTGAAGTAGTCTTAACATATAGAGCAATAGATGTCAAAACATGTTGGTATGCCTTCAGGAATGCTTGTAGCTGGGAAAATATCATAAATTAAAGATGGCCGTGCACCATTGCCCTTAACATCACGGTTAGGGTCTTACAAACCCAGTGAAGTTAAGAACTGCTTCAACACAAACATCACATTCAGGGGGATAAGAGTTCGATTCATAGAGTCGGTCAACCTAAATTTTGGTTTTCTAGTATATTCAAAAATCAGTCCAGGCTGATGCTAGGAAGGGTCCTTGCTACAGGTACTTGCAGAGTCCTTACCCACTTCCCTTATTTACCGCTACCAAGGCTGTGAAGCTGTTGGAGGATACTTAAAATATCTAATGAATACAACAAAAATTATTAGACCTATAAGAAAAATTCACGGTTTAACTAACACAAATCAGTGTTGTCCAATCCATACTTAGCTGTTTTATGTTTATAAAGATGCTTTTTTTGTTTCACATGTTAGCATGTTTGATGTTGACTAGCAAATGCTTATCAAAAAGAAAGTACACATTTACTTCAAGTTAAAGGCATCACAAAATGATGACAAACACTAACTGAATTAAGGTATAAAGTACCAGTATAATAACAATGGAATCACAACTTCAAACAAGGCAATATGTTTCCAATATGGTTGGTATAGTTTCAACTTTTTTCCTCTTTGTATACATACTCCTTTCTAAAGGACACTAATCTAACTTCATTTTATTGTGCTGAAGATAAATCTCGATTTGTTATTTGTTTTTAATACTGACTGTAAAACGGGTGGGCATACATTAATTTTTTTAAACTGAATACTGCATTCTGCAATACTGTAGCTGTACAATTCAAAGTCTGTGGTTGACATTTAATGGCCAAGAATAGCAAAGGGAAACACGATGTGACCTCCTGACCATATAAGAACCCTTTGTGTACTATATTAGTGCCTAGAAATTAAGGGTTCTGTTGAATGTTAAGCTTAAGTAACCAATTCCTTCCTGCTGCCCTACAACATGAGCCTTAGTGTACTTCAAGTAATTACAGAGGACGCCTTATTACACAGTCATTTAAATGTTGCACACATATGCTTACAATGTGCCTGTACATATTTACTGAAGTTCAAACTACCCTCACAAACTTGGTAGAAGTACACGAGGGAAAGGGTAAGCTAATCGGCTAGGGCCTGTGTTATGGAACGGTCTTCAGTATTCACTGTGGAATATTTATGAAAAACCCCAGAGAATTAAAATCAGGATGGCCAGACAAGGAATCGAATGTGGAACCTCCCTAATGAAAGGTGAGTGTTTTACCACTGCATCTCCTTATTTGCTATATAACTCTGTTTGAGCTTAAAATAGTTTGGTGAAAAGATATTCTTATACAGTGAAACCTCTTTAAAACACGCTCTTAAAAATTAAAACATTTTACTTTGTAATTTATAATGTAGATAAATGGAAAACAAGACATTGTTGTCACCTGCATTGACTCTTATTTACCAGTGGATTTGATAGTACATAGTAACATTAATTAATGTTTTATTAAGTGTACAAATAACATCATATCTCCTGTGTTACTTCACAAGGAAAGAAGAACGACTTTGTATTAATGAGAAGATTGTTTTAAAAAGATTTTCATTAATAATGTTTCACTGTAACAGTATAATTTAGCCAATTTATTCACTATTTAAGTGTATTAAACTGTAAAGCTTATTCTTCGCAGTAGTACCTACATTATTAACTGACAAATTTTAACTGCTTATCACTAAATGTAGATGTCACACTCGTGCAATTAGTAATGGATGCACACCTGTTTGGCTGACTGTAGAATAGTCAAAAGGATCCAATTTGACGTCATTTATGTTGCAACCAGATCCTTCCATTATGACTTGCAAATTTCCCACGACGAAGGGGAAGTGACTGTTGCGTTGTAACTTTACAATGTAGGAGGCATTGTCTTGTTTTACAACGCTGGATACATCGGTAACAGCTACATCTGAATCTAGAAAAAAATTGAAATAGGAACAATGTAAATTTTTCCTTATCGTAACTGATGTGAAACAATACTATTTTATTTTAGATTGACTCCAAATAAAGTCACACTATAAGTTATGTTTTTCATGTCACAGGTTGACTTTATACAGAGTTGAATAAAATGCACTGTTAAAAAATTGTGTACTTCTGTTGTAGATTTGCTTTGCAGCTGTGACTTATTGAAATTCACAGTTTCTGCATCTCTATCAATGCAATCACACAGTAACGCCAGATAATTTTATGCATAGGGAAGAAATGTGTATACCTGATATATTTGTACCGCTGACTATAACCATGTTGACGCCTGTTATTTTGGAAATAGCTGCTGCAGTAATATCGTCAATGTCCCCTGCAACACCAATAAAACAGTCAGTCAGATGAGTATGTAAAAAAACTGTAGGTAGGTACATAACATTTTTTCTGTGACAAATCCAAGCAGTGTGCTGAACGACACTAATGTTTCTTAATCATTAAAAAAGAACCTCCTACAGTTTCGTATGTATTAGTCAATAACATAGTTTTTTGTTTTGACAATTCAACCTTTAATATTTAGTTCCCTTTATCACTTTTATATACATTAGTGTAATACCCCAGTAGTACCATTGTCTGAGCCTATCCTGAAAAGCCTGTTTGAGTGATCTGGAGACCAATCCCGGGCTGTCGCAGAAATCACCAGCTGAGCTGCACCTTCACGTTGTTGTGCCTGGTCCGTCACGCATATGGCTGCTACCACTTAACTGCCTCTATGACTGAGGGCACGTGTGGCTACTCCCACTTCCTCGCCTCTTTGAGATCCCTGGTTGGACACTGTTTCTTTCGCCCCCTCTTAACGCCCTCTGGCTACGTAAATTCAGACGGCAGGTGCAAAGTGGATGGACAAACTTGGCACTAGAAATGTGAACCATAGGTACTTGATGCTCAACATGAACCTGTGAACTTGAACCGACACTACTGTATTCCCAAACATGTTGTCCTAACTTCCCTGGCAACTAATTTAAAGCCACTGTGCCATCATGCAGCAGATGGTTTTAAGTTTAAAGACCCGCCCTAGATCATGAAGGAGCACAGTAATTATACGGAAGACAGACATGGCTGCAAGTAATGTGGGCAATGAGTATGTAGAACCTAGAAACAATTTTTCCTTGTGACTGACTTCGAAGACAGTATCACCTCTTAAGCTGAAATTATTAATTTTCTTGTCATTAATGAAGAGAGAGAGGCATTACTGGTGATGCCATTCTATAGAACGTGGCTCTATAGAAACATTACATTTTATGAGTCTGTGTATATATATATATATATATTTTGCAACTATTATGAACAGATGATATTTGATTTTAAAGTTGTGGGAAAAGGATAATTTTTCATATATTCTATATTACCATAAGAATTTCATAATTTAACTTTATTAGTTCAAATGTCAAATAAATACACAGATACAAAAAATACTGTTACAGAAAAACACAAAATTCCCTGTTGATGTGAATTACGAGTTTGATTTTTTATTGAAAAATATAAAAAAAATTAACAGATTAATTTTACTTGGATGTAACATCAACCAAGGCAAATGTCTAGAGAACACAGCAAAATACATGAAAACTTATAGAATAGAGATGTGTATTAATTTGTAAATGAAAACCAGATGCTGAAATCTGAACAAAATCAGGACCAAATCAATATCCTCAAATGTGTATCATATGTCTACTTAACTTCTGATGTTTGTTGGAAATTTTTTTTCCAAAGTGGTTTTCTAACGAAGGCAAGAACAATAGGTATGTTTGGAAAAGTATGAGTGAGAGAGATTTTGATGAGCGCTTAACATTACGTCTTTACCGCTGGTGAGGGATGACATAAGGTGAGTGTGGAGCAGTGCCGGAATGAAAAAGCAGGGAAACAGGAGTTCCCAGAGAAAACCTGCCGACCAGTGGCATCATCCGGCCCGATTCCCACATGTGAAAATCCGGGAACCGACCCCGCCGGGAATCAAAGTCGTATCGCTTTGGTGGGAGGCGAAAGATCTGACCACTCGGCCACCGCAACCCCGTTAAAAGTATGATAAGGTTAAAGTAGTTACACCAACACCATTAGAATAGTGTGGTAGTTCTCTCATCTGTAAGTAAACCTTGTGATGAGAACAGTACAGCACAGAACAACTATCTATGCCATGTGATAGCACGCACCTGCGACAATCGTGATAAGCTTCCCTGTATTCGAGCTCTGCTTGGTTAAGGTCCCCAGTTCTTGCTGCACGGCAGACACCTCATCACTAGCATTCACACCCGGCACAGACAACTCTTCCTGGGAACACATACACAGACAGTCTGCCACCTCCGCCCTGTAGCACAGCAACACACAGACAAGCCACCCGTGCAATGCAACTCACTCACCACCCTGCTCTTGCTGACCACGCCTATGACAGCAACCTCACACTTTTCCCAGGTGACCGTCTTCGACTTCGCTACCTCCGCCGAGCTCTTGCCCAAGTTTGCTGCCACGGCAATCTGCGAGAGTTTGCTGAGGAAGCCTTGTTGAGCCGCGTCTGCACCGTACTTCAGCAGTTCCACGTCTACTGCCTTTCTTGGCAAACAAATTGAGGCGTCTCATCAATACACAACACACATACAGTACTGGTGCATCACTAATTATGTCATCGTGCTATGGGCAAGCCTGTACATAGCAATGGCAACGTGCAGGGGTAGCAACAAAAACACAATTATTACACAAAATGCACCGCAATGAAATTACATGTAATGTACACATTAAGACAAAAGATATGGGGCTGGAAGTCTCTGTTCAAAGTCTATGCTGAAAGTGTCGGTCATTGTTAGCAACACAGGCAATACAGTGTTGAAGCTTGATGGATCATAGATCTCAAGCGTGGCACTGATCAAAGTTAGACATTTTGTTCTTCCATTTTTACTCATACACAACAAAGCAAGGTGGAACAATTGAAAAAGGTTAGACTTGCATTTGAGGACACGGGTTCGATCCCCAGCTCCAATTATGCTGATTTTGGATTTCCATGATTTCCCTAAATCACTCCATGTGAATTCTAGGAAAGTTTCTACACAATGCCCATGGTTGACCCTTTCCCCAGTTTCTGTCATCGTACCAGGTGTGTCACCCCTCTAATGACCTTACTGTCGACGAGACATATAAGGCCCACTTACATTATCTTTATTCACATACCCACTCTATTATCATTTATCCATGTACATCCACTAGGAATGTAATGCTATTAGGATACGAGACTTACAATTGTGAACTAGTGAGATGTGATGTAAATGACGAAGTGAGATATGGAAGGGTGGTGGAAAGAACGTATATTTTCTGTGGCTCCTATTGTTCAAAGGGTTGTTGTTCTCCAGCAAGCAGATAAGGTTATCGTCCAAGGTCTTCAGAGTCTCAACACAAGTTTCAGGAGTGTTGCCGCTGTAATGTTGTGGCCTTACAGACTCCTTAAATCTGATCTACTTAAAACAAAATATCTATTACAGAAATAAATTAAACCCTAACTTGAACATTTATCTTTACTTCCAATTGTTTGCTTGCAAGAAAGTGTTTGAGTTACCCCAAACATACTTTTTCTTCTACATCCACTGTTATTTTTACGTATATTGGCCTTCAGTGACTGGCTGTTGCCTCAAGACAGATCAGCCGAGCGACTTAAGCTGGTACAGACACGTCATCTATGTGTCGCACTGGTGCACGCTGTCTCGTTCGAGGAGGCGCGATGGGTTGTGGCAGCTGGCTCACGTCAATATTAGCAATGTGAGTTTGAGTCAGAGTAAGTAAAATATATAATTACATTACTTTACACATATGTAAAATACCTATGAATTTTAATTTTTCGTTTTCACTTAGCAAACCAATCCAACTACATTGCACTTGTAAGGCTTAACTATTTTCTGACTTCAGAGCAGAGAAAAAACTTTTGGAGCCAGCATCATAATGAATCACAGTTACTACACATAATGTCAGGAAATTTACAGATACAGTATCAAAACTACTTAGCAAATATGCTTTGGTAAAGCAAAGTTTTGGGTCCTTTGTTTTTAATTATAAAACTACAGTTCTAGAAACTATCCTATAAAGCTGATTGAGAGTGAGGTAAACAGAACAAACAACATGAACTTTGAAGAGCCAAAATACATTATGACATGGGTGACGTTTGCAGGGATTATACAATACGTAGAGCAATTGTGCTGCAGGTCAGTCTTTGTGATGTGATGGGCCCTTAGTCACTGCCATATCCCAAAGGTAATGCCACAAGTTTGTGATAGTTTTCAGAACTTTCATGTAGAATTACATAAAAACTAAGTGCCTTGCACACTTTTACAGACAGTATTTCTTACTTATTTTTGTCCACAGGCTCGCACAGTATATTCTGCATATGAAAATTTCCTGACAACCTGTATTTAATATTTTGTAAACTTGAGTTACATTTAAAATACACGGTATGAGTCAATATATCCCAATCAAACCTGTTTGCTTACAAATTTAGTCAAACCACAGTAGCAAGAACAATTTCCCTGACAGTCTCGCCAAATGAGCAATAAACAAAGTGCGACGGTCAGTTCCACAACACATACAACAGGACAGAACGTACCAGTGCCGTGAAGTTGAGCAGTTCGACGACTCGAGTCAAGGGGTTGAACTTGAGTTGTGGGAAGTAGGTCTGCCCAGCGATGTTCCCCGCATCCACGGCCAGGTCGAACGTGATGTTGTTTATGTAGCTTACAAGCCGAGACAGACCACCTATGCAGTCTACGCAGAATGCACGAGTATAACAAATAGACCTAGCTTTCGCTCAAGTCATTCTTACAAAAAAAATGAGCATCTAGCAGTAGGCATGCATTATTTCCTGAAATAAATGTAGCTGACAACTTTCAAATGTTAAGAACTCAAAATTACGATCATTATAATGACTCAGTATTGGTTTGTATTTCGATCCAAGAAAATTTATGGGCCTAAAGGTTCACCACTGAATGTATCAAACTGTTTTTAATGGGAATGGGAAAACTCTACATACGTAAGTGGTATAACACAGTGAGACAAAAGTATGATTTTTGCAGAAAATTATTTATATTGATAAGCTGAAAAAAAAATGCTTATCAAAAACACAAAAATTACTCCCTATATGCATTTACGAAATGTGTACAGGATCTTCACCTGAGTATAAACTGTTCAGAAAATGAATTATATCATTCCCACAAGGTACAGCAGTGAAATGACTGAACGGTTTCTCAACATAACCTACCCTCAATTCTTTTCAAAACCAAGTATGGTACTCTCTTCACACCTAAACTTATATTTTTCACTCAAGTCAAAGGAGTACTTCGATGTCAAGCACCTGATATTTTACAGCTATTTAAATGGAAACAAATTACGTACTGTCATTACTTCCAGTAGAAAATTTGCAGTTAGCTAAACAATATTTAACACCATCTTCGAAAAAAAAAATTTCCTTTTAATCACATTTTTTATCTAACTAAAACATTGACTGGTATTCCAGTAAATAAAAGTAATTTTACAACCTTCATTCATACCAAACTGAAATATATTTATTGGTTGATAAATTGATCTCATTCTGATTTCCCTTTTAGATGAATCTCGTACATATCTGATTTCATCCGGTACAAGGTCTCATTTCTAGTGGCATTAACGCCAATTATTGCAGATGGGAAACATTGCATTACATTGAGGTTGGCCAGCAGGTTTGTTCAGCGAACTCCTGCTTCCTCCACCCTTACGTTCTGCCACTGCTCTATAGTCACATCACAGTATCCTCACCAGAATTCAACAAGATCTTAGTGTTAAGAACTCACCAAATTTTTCCACTCTACTCACCCATTAGACTTGGGCTCGAGGTTTGACAATATCGAGGATAATAATTATTTTTTAAACATAAACGAGAGTAAATATAGTAAAATTGTTTTGAACTTTGTTATATATAATTGGTTTTAACTATGTACTGTAATTTTGTTGAGACAAAATACAGTGTAATGGTAACTGATTAGTTAATTGATAAAATTTTCTCTTAATTGATAAATTAGCTAAAATCTTTACGCTGTTTGTCTTGAAAAATTTTATTACATAGTAAAATCAATTTGCAACAAAGTTACAGAGCAATTTTACGTTATAGGCTCTCGTCTGGATTTAACAAAGTTACTTTCTCGAAAGCCGAGAAACACAAGTCCATGCCATTATAAGTTTCACAGAATAATAAATATAACTAAACTAATCCGTCGTTACTAAAACTATACTTGAAAGCTCTGTGATAATGTTTGTAACAAAATACTTGTGAACATGATATAAGGACTTAGTACCTGTAGTTGTTTGCTCCTCTTCAGTATTGGTGTCGAAGCACAGTGATTGGTTGTTACTATGCACCGGGAACAAGTTGTACTGCAGGTCACTGGTCAGGAGGATTCTGATAACACTCTGTGTATCACTTGCACTGTCTGAAGATGGAGCACCTGACAAAGTTAAAGCACCTGTAGATGACGTTGATGCACCAGACGATGCAGTTAAAGCATCTGAAGATGAAATTGATGCACCTGAAATATGAAGATGTCTACTTACCTGAAGGATTTGATGCTGAAGATCCTGAGTCACCTTCACTGACAGCGACTGTGACCAGTGCTATTAAAAGAACCAACGCAGTCGAGACAGCAAGCCACTTCATCATTGTTTACGTACAAGCTCTTATTTTGAGAGAACCTGCGACAAAACACACAGGATATTTCTGTAATTCACATTGGTAAAAAAAAAACTACTGTACCGTTATGTTATGATGGATACTGCCATTAACGTAAGTAACAAGGATGCTAAGCATAGAACAGAAAAAAAAATTACAGGATTGAGAGTGAAATTAAATAACACTGGAAATAATGTCAAGGGTCCTATTATCTGGAGATTTAATGCTTGTTTGAAAGCAGGGTATTTTGAACCTTTCTGTCAATTTTAAATTGCTTTATTGGATGGAGGTTTGTTTCAGATTTTGGAATGACAATGTCATGTTTTAACCCGGCGTCTCACCCCACGAAGACATCCGAGCCTACGCAGGCTCTCAGAACTATTGTGAGGCATGAAGAGATGCTGATTGCAGTTGACAGAGAGCAACATCTGCCAACGACATCTGTTTGCAGATCTCCGAAAAAGAAAAAGAAACAGGGTCACCACTTATCCCAAAGGTCCAACAGTACAACAGAGAAACTGCACGCCAGCTGAGCGCATACGAGTTGTTGCACTTGATGTGCGTGCAAGAATTGCCCATATTATTCCTTCACTTCTGGTATTCAAATTTACTATTGCTGCTAAACAGTCAGTTAGAACTGGGAGTGTCATATACTGTTAGAGAGAGTTAGGATCCAACTGTCTGTATTCTATTTCGGAATTACTTTGTGTATACTACAGCCATTTCTGCCTGACTTCCGTGAATTGTAGCTTTATTTTTGGTGTTGCTTATTTTCTAGTGCTCAGTACTTTTACGTAACTCTGTGTTTTCTGCAACTCAACAACATTTGTAGCAATGGCATGTACGCAACAAAACACTGTATTTTATCATACATCCTCATTGCAAAAATCATTAAAAAATCTGAGTTAGGATCACCGTCCACACTTCTATATGCTGGTAGGTTCTTGTGACGTCATGAACACAGCTGCCTCATCAATGCAGGTGTCCATGTCATCATGTACTCTCCAGTCTGCTTAATTAACAGCTAAAAACTCTGGACACATAAAATCTAAATGTAAAAAAAATCCATAAAATGCTATTAGGTGGACCATCCTGGATTTGGTTGCTAACACATCAAGATGACCACCAGCTGAGTTTCTAGATGTTATACGTAAGGGAATATTGATTAATAAAGTAAGTTTCAGTGCTAGTGAGATGTGTTACAGTAGAATTTTGTGAAAAACATGAACCAGCGGTGTGTGTTATCTATATCCTAGCTACGATCAGCTTACTGGGATTCAGATACACTGCTCCTGAGTTATCCTCTCTTGTCACGATCACTGACGACAGTACACGAGGCCCTGCTGTCTGTGAGGTTGCACCTGTCAACATGAACTTTCCGTCTTCTTCCGTTCTGCTTAATTACTCCACTAAAATCATTCTTAACTTTCACCCCACTGTCTAGCAAGAAATTACTGAGTAGGGCAGGGGTTCCAAAACTTTCTGAGACAGTGCTGCCATCCACGTGTCACATTTTCTGTGCAACACCCCTGCACTCAAAAAAATACTCAGGTGATACTTTTTTTAATGCAAATAATTATGGTTTTATAACAGTAAAACCCCTATTACAACATTTGAGATAGGATCTAAGAAATGTTTGGGAAAGAGAAAGTCTGGCCTCTCTCATTCCGTCACTTCTTCACACTCATCTCATCTTACCTCATCCATTCTTTGGGCCAGGAAGCGATAGGCATGTCTCGCTAATCGAGCAGCAGGCCCAACCTTCGTCCTGGACTTTTCACGAATACACTGTCACCCTGCCAGAAGGCAGGAACATGTAGTGAATTTAAATGCTGAACTAAAGAAGAATCCTGTGTTTTAAAATTTATTAGGAGAATTTGTGACTTCAAAATTTACCCCTATCCACTCAATTTTACTGTAACTTTATATGCTAGTAATGTAAATGTTAAAAAAAGAGGTATACTACATCCACTACAATGTACTTTCAAAATAAAAAATTTAAAATAATAATGCAATTAAATATCAAAACATCTTACATAAATAAAATAGTTTGTCTACGCACCATAATATTTATAATGACTAAAAACAAAACTTTACTTTTTCCCATGTCAGTATGGTGACTAAATTATGTACCATTTTTGACACTTGCAAATTTTGAAGCATCCATAAAACCTTGTTATTCATAGTTTCTGATAATTTCTATGAAAACTTTTTTGTGCCCAATATGCACATAAAAAACATATTGCAGGACTAGTTGAAAAGCAAAATCAAACTGAAAGATAATTAAATTTTCCACACCAAGTGACATCCCTTGCAACTATTAACGCCAACAACACAACCTCATACAAATAATGATAAAAAATTTAATAAACAGTTGCGAAATCATCAACACAAACTCACCTTCAAGTCTTCCTACACAGATCTTCTCACCTTCTCGGACAACGGTTGTGTTTTGATCTTATCACTTGTATCTTATCATGTTTCAATTGGAAAGATACACATTGTGCAATGTCTACAGACTGACAGCGTCCAATAATGCTTTAAGCTGAATATAGATAAAGTAGTGATGACATTGAGTGCGCTTGGCAAAGCCATTCACATGAACAAAAATAATTGCAGAACTGCGATACACAACACAACAATTTTTTCTCCACTTTTAGATCTAAATTCTTCCCATTACACAAGTGAATTAAAATAAGTTAGCTATCTTAAAGAAACTATTTCACCATTTTCCTTCACGCCACATGTGCAAAACTAACAAAAGTTCATGCGAATATCTTGTTACAATTCAGCTAACAATCTCAAGTTGTAAACATTCTGCATCACTATGAACACTTTATCGTAAATATAAACCACAATCTGGATACAGCACTTCACACAAGCATGGGTATCTTCGCACCACTCAAAATATCTTTTTTCTGTGGTGATTGGTGAAAAATTAATGATAGTTACTTGAGGATATCTGAAAAAATATTTTAAAATACTCAGCCATGACCTTATTTCCTTTCAACACTAGATGCCCTAAATAAACTGTGAATAATAAGTGTAGAGAAGCTCCAATTTATCTTACATTTTTCAATAATATTTTTAAAAACTTTTTAAGATGCCAATTAAGTACAGACCACAAATATGATGAAGAAAAAGAAACTGGAGACATATCATCAACAACGTGAACAAACAAAAGCATAAAAACACTATAACAAGGAGCACACATTTTTTGACTCCTCTTCAGGTTATTAAACATCTCTACCTGAAGAAGACTAGGTGGTGGAAAATTTGAGCTCTTTTGTTTACTTGTTTTTGTGTTTAAGTTGTTCCTACTCCTGTCTTTGTAATTTTAAAATTTCTATTGCTGATTAGGGATTTTCATAACTCAACCAACTAATAACATTTTTGTCATTTACATCACCAGACTATTTATGGAGCTCATTCATAGCAAGATAAATAAAAATGAAGTCCATTCATACTGAAAAACTTTCAACCAAACACAGCTAGTTTTAAAGTTTTCATTAAAGCGTTGATGTCGTAGAGAAAGAAAGGTTACGCCTCGCAGCACTACAATATAGTCTGGGAACTTCTACCTCTAATCATGTAGGCTATTTACTGTTCACACAAGTCCCTGGCGGTCCATAAAGATATAACGAGGCCAACAGCACATCGAACACACACTAGTCGTCGTAGTATTGTCAGATGTGTTTGCTGTGTTTCTGTAGCATACAATATGTTTAGAACAAGAAATGCCCACATGGCAGGGACTCGGAGCTGCTGCACAGAGCACCTGTGACAACAGCAGGCCTCAAAGTGGTGCAACAGTTACAAAATAGTGAAAAAAGTGACTAAAAAGTGGTTTATTAAGTGACTGGTAAAAGTGAATCTAAAAGCAATCAAAAGTGACGAAGTGACACTATAGGCATTTACGGAAATATTGTAGTTATAATGTACCCTGTAGTATTTGCTACCTTCACTTGCCATGTTAGAAAACACCTGATACAGATTCTCTGGCTAAGGAATTTTGTTGGTTTTCTATACATACATTAGCACAATGGGCACACGTGGCATAGTTTTAATTTTTTTTTCCTTATGCCTTACAGCAAATTTGAAGTGTGTGGTATGCAGCAACCTGCTGTTAGTCCAGGAATCGGCTGCTGGTTCACGAAACAAGCTGTTTGTCAAGAGTAATTTAGGAGAACCAGTATTATAGTAAATATTTTAAGTGAAGACAAATTACAGCACAAAAACAATATCCTGAATGTTATATGCTGAAAAATAGTAAAATAAAGTGTTTATAATGATACATTGATGCTATGCACTGAACGATGACAAAATATTTTAAATTCAAAGTTGAGGTACTAATTCCTTGTAATACTCATTGCATACTGGCCAAACTATTTATTTTACCGGCAAAGTTTACTAATGAAAAAGTGTTTCTATAGACGCTAAAAGTAATATTAGGTAAAGAAAATTCTATTTTCCTTACTTTGAAATTTTACGTTTTTCATTGGGTTAGGTTTCGTTGGGTTAGGTTACGTTAGGGAAGGTTAGTTTTGGTAAGATTTAGCCTTAAGTTTTCCATTTTCACTAGGTTAGCATCAAACCTTACCTAAGGTAACCTAACTTTACAACCATAATCTAACCTAACAAAAAATGGAAAACTTAAGGTAAAATAACCTAGCCTAACCAAAACATACCTTACCTTAATCTAACCAAAAATGGAACATTTCAAAGTCGGTAAACTACAAGTTTCTTTACATACGACTACATCAAACTTCTACAGACACATTTTTCATTAGTAAACTATGGCCTCAAAATCAATAGTTTGGCCAATATACTATGAATATCTAGCTATTCTTAATACTGCTTTTTAACTAGATATTTTAGTTTTTCCTTTTTTCCATAGTGTGTTGAACAGCTTCAACCTCTTGGAGATTAGCTGTGGTTTCATTGCAAACATTTTCATGGCACTCTTCATACAGACATAATTTAAATGTCCTTTCAGACATAAATCCTTCCATACATCAACGAATAGATGTACTCTGCACTGATACCAGCCTGTTAATTAACAAAACCTGTATATTTATAAATACATGCACGGTATTAATAAAAACACCAACCAAAAAAAATAGAAAAAAGTGGAAAAAGTGACCACTTAATGAAAAAAATAACTATTAGTGATACTGACAACAAAAAGTGACTTTTAGTGTAAAAAGTGACAGACTTTAAGGCCTGCAACAGGACCGCAAGTAGTTTGTGTCTTACCAGCATGTTTGGTGAAGATACTGGCATCTTTCTTGTAAATAAAAGTGAGCATCAAAGGTATACAAGAAGGGAGCACTAGTAAACGTTCTAGCTATTAACACACCAAATTTTTTGTTTACCTCACACGGCCAACTTTCTTGCACAAGATGATGTTATCATTAAAATGTTGTATGCAGATTTTAAATATGCATTTGGAGTAATGGGATAATTTATCCAGTACTTATTGCTACGGCACCAAAAATAAATTATGAAATGTAAAACTAAATATATCATCAGTAGTAGATAATATCCAGGTTTTAAGTCGCATGAAGCACGAACCAGCAATATTTTTTCTATTGATTCTTTTGTTCAGGTAGACGCTTTTATTTCAAGATACTTCGCCTTCGTAAACTATTTTGTTCAAAAAGCAGATGTGTGCGCATAAATAATATTTGTATAAATTCGACTTGTACAAAAAAGAGAACGAAAAATAGAAACGTCCCTATTCCACACTATCTAGCATACAAGTCGTCGTACGCTAGGTACTAGTATACTCGAGGGCCATTCAGACGATACAAGTTTGCTACCAGTCATGATGAACAAGAAGGTGCCCATGTGAACTAGGCTTAATGCTTGGTTGCATGTTACCCGTACTGAAGTAATACTGTCGCAATCCTACAGCAGGTTTCGTTAAAGTTCTTCGAGAACTGCTAGTGAGGGGCGGTTCAAACTGAGTACTAAGTTGAGCAGCTAACGCATTGAAGTTCTTCAGCATGTGAAACACTTGGGCCTGACCACACCATCATCTAAACAGCAGATGCTATTAAAATATTCACTCTTTTTCTCACTCTTTTCAGAGATAAAGTTACTCAGACGAACATGCCCATTATTTTGGATCACAGCATTCCGTACTCACAGGATCTGATTTTATATAAATTACAGTAAACATTTTTATTTCTGTTATGTGGAAAGTCTGCAGCAGGATTGCTAATACACGAAACAAAAGGCACAAGTATGCCACTGCACATCAATAAACATGACCAAATTTGTCATTACTTAAGATCAATTTAAGGGTGTTCAAGAGGAGAAAAATCATAATTTTATATTTGTATGAAATAGTGTTAGTTTTGTAGACATTACTTGAGAGTACATTTATCTCTAACAAAAAAAAAAAAAAAAAAAATAGCTTAGCCAGTTTTCTCGTAATGGCACAAAATTTTCATGTTTGCTTCATACAAAACTTGAAAACCAGTAAATATATTGAAACGGAAAAAATTACATTAAAACTACACGTAACTCTGTACGGCTTGAAGCACATAAAAACCGACTATAAAATATTTTTGTGTTTAAAATAAATTTCTAGAAGTAACAAAAAAATTTTCAAATTTTGAAATTTTTTATTTAACATAAAAATGTTTTGTAATGGGTTTTCGTTAAAAGTATGTGTTCTCTCAAGTAATGTGTACAAAACTAACACTATTTCATACAAATATAAAATTGTAATTTTTCACCACTTGAACAACCTTAAGAACAACTCACCAAATTACTTTTCAAACTTTTCTCAATACTGTAACTTACCCAATTTAACCATATGAAGGATTCTGTATACTTACCAGATAGTAACACGTTTACAATTAAACGATTATGCTGCAAGAACACCTTACGGCCTGCTAAAACTACAGCACGCTTTGATAAAACTCTAATAAGTACATAAATAGTCACTATCAAAATCAGAGTATTCCTACTGCAAAATTAATTTTTTCCTTGTATTCATTTCTAGCTACTGTGTTGCAAGAATTTTTCAAGATACATAATTTTCTACAACAATTCCATCACCTACCTAGTTTTTAAATTATAAATTAAAAAAGAAAAAAAATCTTAAAATTAGTCTTGTAGCTTGAGGGAATTGTAAAATAAGCATTTGTATGCATTTTGTTTCCTCCAGCATTATTTAATATACTGAACCGTTATTTGTACAGAGGATATTTTATTGTGCAAGTAACTATGAAGAAAAAAAAAAAAAATTCATTTTCCAAAATTAGTACATACTATAAAATGGGGTGAATAGGGACAAAATTTTAAACATATTCATAGCCTAGATTTTTATCTTAAACCAAATTATATTTCAATACAATTACTATTTGTAAAATTATTAACTTGCCAACCTTAAGGAAAAAAAAAGGGTTTTTAAACTGCATACGGTACTGGAACTTTTGATTTGAAATGTTGGCCCTATTCACTCTATTTTACGGTATGTAATTACAATTTAAATTTATGTTTTGCCATTCGAATTCCAAAATTACATTATACTATTGTAGTATGTTAATCCACATCATAAAATGAATGTTAGTCACCAGTACATGACGAAGATGATTCACAGAATTTCATTAAGGGCTTGCACATAGTTACCTATATTATGAGTTTTATTATAAAATTCAAAGATAATTAGCTTAACATTAACACTGATCAAAAGTGAACTAATTGTCCAATTTCGGAGAAATTTCTTAAAATAATAACTATGAATACCTATTTGATTATTGAATTAAAAACCTAAACAAAAATAATGTTCTACTTGGAAGTGTGATTTTTTTAAAACACACTTTTACTACCTTGCTTATTGGTATCGACGGAATGTTCTGTAACAATGAACAGTGCATTTATATACAATTTTATTACTCGCTTTCTTGTCTGTTGGGTTATCTGTTCAGTACAAGTTGTGCAATTGATTTTATACTAAGTTGTCGATGAGCATGAGACTTAAAACATTAAACATAGCTCAGAAAAGGAGGACAAAGCAATTTAAGAGAAAAAAACTGGGAACGTGGGGGGAACTTAAGAAATAAAATAATATATAACTTTTGATATATAGTACTATGTTTTTCAAATGCATGACATGCAAAATTTTACACACACAAAAATCGAAAATGCAGAAAATAATATTAAATAAAAATTTTTTTATACGTCTCTGTTTTTAAAAGGACTAAAAAGTAAAAAATAATTACCCTTATGAAAATGCTTGCAGCATTTAAAACGAAAATCATGGGGTGCATACAATAGATATAGCAAGGAATGTAGAGAATAACTATCATTGAGAAAAACACAACAGTTCATATAATTTGTAGTGTAATAAAACTCTTATTGACTTAGGTGAACTATTCAGACAATAACTACCTCGTATTGCACTCGCCCTATGTTTTCCGTTCTTATCTTACAAGTACTTTCTTAGGAGAAACTATTTCGTACTCTTTTAGTCAGTTATAACAACACGGTACACAATTTTTTTTTTTTAATGTAATGTTATTCTCACTTTCTTTGTTGTGAAACCACAATTCTTTGCAAAACCATTAAATCATAGAAAACAATTGGCAGTTGAACAGCCTTACGACACACACTATCTCTCTCACAACTCGCCTCTACACCTTGAACCACAAGTCAGTCTGCTGGAGTCAATCTTTCCCTCGACGACTATCCTTCAGTCAAATATGTAAAGTACCAATAACAGGAACACAATTCTATTAAAACAAAGTAGACTAATTGTGGACATATTTTATTTTTCAAATTGTTACTCAAGTTTTAACATCTAGAAATAAAAAATCTACATCTACAGTGAAACAATTACAATAGGAGAAATACACACAAAAATTGTTAAAGTACAGAGACTTGTTTAATCACTGTACTTGAGATGTACTGTGGGAAATGTTTGCATCACTTTGTTCAGTGTGAATCCCGTACGTACCAGCAAGGAAACATGCGTGCTTCAAAAACAAGCAGAGAAAGAGTTTGGTGGGGAACATTTTCTGTTGTGGCGACTATTACAGTGGATTCTCTATCCATTGTTTCTCATGGGACTGACAAAAAATTTAAATACATGAGGGATTTCAATGGATGTGGTCTTAAAATGCTGTAAAATAAAGAAATAGGCCCCAGAATGTGTTCCACGGATGCATATATTTCAATCAATTAGGTTTCAATACACAGAAAATCCACATTATAAAACTATACTCTGGGAAATAAAAAAGTAGTTTATATTTAAAATTTAACAATTATATTCAATTGCTACAGCGTTACAATGAAATATTTTTACATATTAACTTACATGCTTAAAGTGCAAAACAGGTTCTAAATTTTATTTAAATATGTATTTCATAAAAAATATAACCCTACAAAATTTTTTAGCATTACAATTAGTATTACTTATCATTTGGTCTCAAGTTAATATGTTGCTTTCAAATAGTTTTTTTTTAATTACATCATAATAATTACTTTCTTATGTTTTGTATGAAGATTGTTTTTTAGTTTAAATTGATAAGCACCCCTGGTGAAATAATTACATGAAAAATATCCGCCATTTTATCAGCCTTGTCGGACTCGCAAACGCAGTGTATTAGCAAGAAAAGCAAAATTCATCCATGAATAAAAATCTTACATCCCCTGACAACCACAAACATTGTTAATGGGCGTAACACTGGTATTTACTATTTGGAATCCAGCACAGCAGTTTGACAAGAGGTGCAGTAAACATATAGCGAGGCAGTTAATGACAGTAGACGAGCACAGCCTAACCCTTTCACTTGCTTAAGAGCCTTATAGAGCAGGTACTAAGATGCAGTGTTTGAGTTAAGGAAACAGGGGAGCGATAAAGTCTAGACTGGCTCATGTGTCAACAAGTGCGTCACCTTCACGCGCGGGGCACAATACTGGAGCACCATGTTTTGGTCATTAGCTTTTTACTACGAAACTTTCAACAGTGACGTTATTTTACTTACGAAAGTGCATTGTTAAGTCCATCATATGCTCATATATTTCTCTTTTAAGATTCCGGTTGGTGTTTTTCAAGTGACAGCAGTCTGAAATTATTTTTTTTTTGTGTGGGAGATGAGTGGTCCGACACTAGACCGTCGTGGACCTCTGTGGTGGACTGATAATGCCAAGTACAATAAAACCAGTTACTGAAGTTTCTGAATTGACTACAACATTTCAACTTATTTAACAGGAAAACTTCTTAAACTGTCCTATTACTATTGTGTTCAACGTGCGTGATAATGAGAGCCTTGAATATCTATGCAGGTTCTGCCAACAGTTACTGTGATATTTAATTATACTCAATCAAAACAGACAATAAAAAATGCATTATCGTTTACAAACCATCTCTTTCTCTCCCATATGCACACACATTCATGTGCACGCATGCCCTCCCCCACACACACATGCACACACATGCATACTAACAAATACAACTGCACATAAACATGCATGTATTCCAGTAACTGCACCTAATGTGCAACTGCGGGTGCTGTGGGATCCAGTCACAGTAATTGGGAACAGTCAAATGTTTGTATTCCTGTTGTAAGTTGCAGTAGACAAAGGTTAGCCAAGTCAAATGGTTCGTGGCTCATGCATGTAGGTTAAGTTCTAGCAGGTGAAGCAACCAGCTGAATTTTGTGGACTTGAATTTCTGCAGGTTTTAAGAATTTTATGTTTCAGATAGTCTGTTGTGACAAATGTTTTGCACTGTAAATGAAGGTGTGTTTAAGTTGTTAAGAGCATAAACAAAACAAGCACTCGTAGCTGGTAATCATGTAAACCTTGCACTTTTCCAGTTTTCAGGGTATTCCGAGTACACCTTTTGGTGCAGTCAGTTGGAATATATGCCACTAGAAATGCTGAGTTCATTCCCTTGAAGTCTGTGAAGATTGCCTGACTGACAGGACTGTTCCCTGTGTCGTGGCTTACGCAAGACTGCAGCAGGGACATTGCCTACACAGACTTTAAACTGAAAAGCAAGGGAAACATGGGAGGAGGGCATCATACTCCTACACTGAAAGTCCAAATCTCTACTTTTCATTTTAATTCCTGGCATGGAAGGGTGTAACTGTAAAATTTTAATTTTAGATAATAAACTACAATTAGCATTTGAAACAAGTTCTAATATGTCACTTCATTAAACCATTTATAGTAAAAGTAATGTAAATGTGAGATTTTTTTAGAGCAGAAGGGTTAGTCCCGTGGCTCCTCTCTATCTCATACTTCTGAATGATGAAAGCACGGCCACTAGCTCAGCAAAGCCCACCCAGGTACTGCAGATAGGAACTTCAAGAGTACACTTGATATGTATGAAACCGCTAATAATTATTGCTTAGTTAAAACTGTTTCACCTGGAATCCAGTCTCAGCACGATTCAAGCGCAACCAAGGCAACAGTGTAGTAACTGTACAGAAGCTGTTTCCTTGCTGGTACGTAGGTACATCACGACCTACTGCGTTGGTTTAGACGTGCTCACCTGCGATTATGTCAGGCAGTGCTCTGGCGATCGTCGCCTGCACTACACTGGCAGACAGTGTATAACTACAGTCTTGTCACAACAAGGATGCATAGCATCCATAAATAATTCCAAAAAACCCAATTATTTCTGCACAAATTACATTAAAATGAAGATTAAAATGAGTAAACACAGTACAGGTCCATTCCACACACTACAGTTCAACACAGCTGGACAAATTACTGGACACCATGTGCGTCTACAAGAATGGCTGATCATGTTGACACATTTAGTCAACAGACAGCAGCATGACACACTTACACTGATTTCACATTTAAGATGCCAACACGAGAAATGAAAAACACTTTTTCTTTGTCACATCTGAAAGTACTTCAATGTAAAAAAAAAAAAAAAAAAAAAAAAAAAAAAAAAAAAAAAAAAAAAAAAAAAAAAAAAAAAAAAAAAAAAAAAAAAAAAAAAAAAAAAAAAAAAAAAAAAAAAAAAAAAAACCAAGTAAACGAATATACAGTATAACCCTGATTTTAAAAACTTCGATATTATTAAATAATTTTTTAAAACAATAAAAAAAAAATTTCAGAATTAAATTTAAAATCAAGATAAAACTGATCTTAACAGAAAAAGTACATGAAACTTGTACTGTATTTGTATTATGAAGTTGAATTCAACTTAGTATTTTCTAGTTACAAAGAAGTCATTTCTACAAATGTGTCGATTTTGCAAAGTTATTCTCAGAAACTAAAGCACTTTGTACAATCAGGGCTCTACTCTATATATGTATACATATACATAAATTAGAAGTTACATGTCAGTGAAAAATTTTACAAAATTATTCGCAAAAAAAAAAAAATAAGTTTTATCACTAGCCGACAGTTCAATTATGACTTGCGTGGTTATTCTGGAATTAGTCTGTATTGTATTTGCTACAGCTTCTCAAATGTGAACTAAATACTACCAATGAACTTTAAATTATTAAATTCAATAATTATTATGCAACTGGCCACACGACTAGTACATACATATGTAACGACAATGTGACTGAACTAACACTGTACTCAACCACTTTGCCAATTACTGATAAGCTTGGAAAAAAAGAAGAAAAAAAGCCAGTCATTTAAAAATTACTTTCCATTAATCTACGTTAATATAACCGTAAGCAATCCTGTCAGTGCTACACTAAGTACTGTTATGTGTAAGGATGCTTCACTGCTTGGTTTCTGAAACGTTTAAACGACAGTGGAGCACTAACATATACAGATATCAATTACATAAACCCCGCCAACTTCATGACCAACAGCACAACTTTAACAAACATTTTTCATTTGGCTTTCTGCTCTGTGAAGTGCATTTTAATATTTTTGAAAGTATTTCACAACTAAAAATTTCAAAAATTTGTATACATATAGACGTGGTGTCCAAATACATCAGTTTTTATGCTCGAAAAAGGCCGGGCAATTTAATCCTACAATACAAACCCTGAATAAATATAAGGACCAAATTAAATCTTTCAACTTATGAGGGAAACTGTAGAGTTATACTAAGCTTTCAGACTGTATCCACACTGCACAAGTAGATGTAAAATATGTATAAGTACACTTCTTTACACTGGTTGATGATTTACTGCCATGTTCGAATTTATATTCAAGAAATGCTTTTCAACAGTTTTCTAAACAAGCATTTTGTGACAGCCATTTTTCCTGTGCCAACCACACCAAAGCTTGGTTGCTCATGATATTTCCAGCAAAGTCATACGTGAACTGGCCGAACAAAAAGAGGTGTGCCAACTCTTTCACGTTGTGGATTCAATCCCTATCACCTCTCTTGCGAGTGAATTTTCTCATGCAACGTTTAACGACCCCGTTCCTGAAAAACGTTCAGGTGGACTTCTTAAGACTGCAGTCAAGACGAATTTCAGTAAATTGATGCTGCATGGTTTGCGATGCAAGATTGACAATGTTAGTAACTCCCTACAACATGCACCATGCATGACTATACTTGCTTCCCTCGTCTACAAGCTAGGGTGGGCACGCCCATTCATTCAATTAATTAACCATCCATACTTGATGTCAGAAATACAGTGACATAACATAACTGTGCAGTTCCTTCTACTATGTGCTACTTTGTTATTCAGCTGCTTCAACAAGTTACCTGTCATGTAAACACTTTAATATTCAAAAAGACAAATGCCAATCTCATAATGAACATTATTTTCGATTATTTACAAGACACCACTCTATGCTTGTCAAATTACCAAAAATGTTGTTATGTCATTATTCCGCAAATTACAGTTTTGAGTCATGGCTCACTAGATTTAACCATTTATCCTCTAAGTATGCCTTACCGAAAGGAATACGTCTTTGAAACATGCCTTCTCAGTCCTCGCCCAAGTTCCAACACTATTTGATGCACATCACAGAATACATATTGCTTAAATGAGTCAATGGCCCACAAGTAAGCAATCGCAAAATAATTTTCAAGTATTTTGCATGTTCTACACGCAGATTGGCCACTGGATAAACATTTTATGATACTGAACTTCTCATTGGTAAACGGACACAAAACAGCTGAAAAACACTTAATGTTAAACAAATTCAACGTGTTACATGGGCGCTCTTTACTGAAAGGCTCAACAGTGCAAAATTAAGAAAGCAAAAAATTCAAGTACGTCAAAACTGAGTGTACCAAACAAAGTAGACTGAAAATTATGACAAAACATACATGTCGGCCCGCCATATCCGCAGTATTTCGTTCCAGAGAAATCTGTGTGTGTGTGAAAACTGCATACAGTATACTCAAGACTCTTTAATAAATAGCATAAATCACCATTTGTGATTTCTTTTTTTCCTCCAATCTCAAATATTATTATATTTGTGCGGGTACCGATAGTCAATACGTTCAGAAAGGACTCACAACATTTAAATATTGCAAAAATTACAAGTGTGGCGCATGTTTAATACAGCAGCATCCGCACTGCGAGGCCACTATGAACTGACAACAGCGTACGGTGGTCTAGGTGACCGGCCACCACTGATGTTGCAACACAGAACGTAATGTGCTACGCTAATTTTCTCTCCTCTCTTCAATGCCAAGGACGTGCGCTGGGCGGAGAAGGAGTGTCTTCACAGGCGATAGGATGACATTTGGTATCATTATTTCTCAAGTGTAATGCTTACTTTATCTGTGTCAACCAAACACGTAAATTAATAGTGGATCAAGCACAACTATGACTATATAGACGTGAACATTTTTTAACAACGGAAGCATAGTGGATTTATAAGGACTAATGTAATGCTAAAAACATTGCAAACCACTGTCACAAATTTGCAAGAATTATAATAAGAGATTTAGCCGGCCGCTGAGGGCAAATTAGGTGGAAATGAAGCAACACAAGACTGTAAATGGGAAATCAACAGAAAACCACAACCAGTGAAATAGTTTGGCACATTGCAAGTTGTTTTTAAATTACTTGCTAAGAAATGTTAACATTTTAAACTCGTCCTTTTTGTATGCTAACTTTGGTTTAAATTTTGTTACACAAAAATACATACATGTTAATAGTTGCATCCACAGCAACATTAAGAAATAATGAGTGTGGATAATTTTTTTCTATGTTTACAATTACGGTTTTTCTTTTAATATGGCGTCACTGACTCCACTAAAATTTACTTTGCACAATTATTTTTATTTTTTTGCTGTTTTCGGTGCAGTTTTAACACTCGATTATATTTCTCATGCTTTATATTGTATTGTTCGAATGCTACACTCGTATTTTTCCATATCTGCGGACTACTTCTGTAACAGGCATTTTGCCTTTTAGTGATCCTATAATTTTTATTTTGTCACTGAAACTAAGACTTCTCTCTTAAGTTTAGAAGGATCACTACAGTCTTTCCTTTTTGAAGACATTACGCTGCAGGCCACAGAATCGTGCGTAACTGCACACAGTACGTATAGCGTGTCCAACATGCTCGCGGATGAAGCAAGCTGGCAGCAAACAGGTAAACAAAATGTAATTACCGGTAAATACACATGTTCTACGTAGAAGTGATTTACGACGAGCAACGAGGGAGGAAAGTGGTCGCTGCAGGAGATAACTAATCAATGTGCTTTAGAAGCGTGCGGCAAACGAGTGACAACCAGCATGGATATGAATGAAATAACGCTGATGCTCGGGCCACCAGCCACACATGCATTGGACACCGCATTGCTTATTTTTCGCTCCCGCCCGCTTATCACTACTTACCTCGCGCACCTAGTACGTTGCATAATGAAGCAGATACTGTGGCTCAAAACATGAGACTAACTGCTCTCATACGCTGCGAGTGGCACTAGTAGTTTGAGGCTACAAACTGTGCACGGAGCATGGGAAAATAGAAAATTCTAAAACTTTTTTTTCCCATTTCTTTTCTTTCCCACGGCAGTTGGTGAAAACCAGGATGTGAAGTCCACGGGCAAGGCGGGCCGACTGTACTTCCAAATAGTTCTCAAGAGCCACGGATATTTCAATGTGATTTAGTTATGTATCAAAACATGTGAATATCCATTCTAAAATAACAAATTATCATTTTGTTTACATTACACAGTATTCACCAATCATTAATTTAATCTTTTTTTTTTACGAGCAATATTTCCTTTCTAAAGCTCAAATAACTTTGTATTACTAATAACATGACACCAACTTCACAGTAGATGCAACAATTCAATTTCGACAACTTCAAAACAAAGTGCAGACGTTGAAACCTCCTTTGCTGAAGAAATAACGGGATGTAATGCTTTTATAGTAAATTTTAGAGTTTTCCAAAGTGACACACACACCAACACACCACTTCTTTAAAATATGAAAGTCTACAAATCTAGGTCTTGCTTACACCACCATGAAGAAATTTATAAAATGAACAACATCCAAGAAATTCCTTCAGTCACCAAATACATGGAGAAAACACAAATTTAACAGCTTTCTCAGGCAATAATCACGGTCGTAGAAGAACAGGTCTGGACATTCGCCTATCTAGCAATGTATTTTGCTTGACCCTCTTGTTGTTTGGCTGTAGTTCCAGTTACAGAGAATGTCGTACTTTTTGGCGCTGTTTTCCGGGCGGTCGGACTCAAACTCCGTCCACTTTTTTCCATTGTTAAATTTATAAAGTAAATAAAGATTGCTGGAGCCGTTTCTTAAAATTGTGAACGAAGAAAGTATTTCATAAATTGATAAAAAATACGTTTTGATAAATTGTTTATCTTAGCGGAAAGGAAGTGGGCGGAGTTTAGTCCGACCGCCGTAACATCAGCGCCAATAAAACACAATATTCTCGGTAACCTGGTGAACTACCAGCCAAACAACAAGGGGGTCAAATATCCAGGCGAGTGTCCAGACCTGTTCTTCTACGGCCGTGGTAATAATCAATACCTACTACATTATGTTTACATCTCTTATATCTGCGGTTAGGGTTTGTAAGTTACTTAAGACCGACTCACCAAATCTCGTCATTATAAAAACATTTAGCATTAGTTTAACTATTTTCACGGTTTTTTTTAAACATTGCATTTATTAACAGTGTAGAATTTTTCCTGCTCCATTGAAATACTGACAAAAATGAGCGTACATACTTCAAACACAATAATAAATAAGCTACTGATCCATGAAAACACACACACAAAACTGAAATAATTTGGAGGAGTGACATTTCTTGGTACCTTTACGGTATCTTTCTGATTTAATTCCACACCACTAAGACATTTTTTAACAAATTCTTACCTTAGAATTCTGTGTTTCACAATTTGCCAATTAATATGATGTGAACACACATTTGTTCTCATCTGATTGGAACTCAGTTTGCTCAAAAATATTTAAAGAACTTCCCATTATTATAACACTTCAAAATACAACTGGAAGCAATTCATTGTTTGTACTACGGTACATTCCTTTTAATCGCTCAAGTCAATTTTATGTCAGAGAACTGTCTTTTTTAAGTACGTAATTTACCAACGTACTGTACATGCTACTTGTCATAAGTTAACACATGCACCACTATCAAAGTATCAAAAATCAGTTAAAAGTATGTACACTAGTTTCCACATCAAGTAAGAAGCATAAACTTTACGGAGTGAAGGGTTATTCGCAAACAATAACTTAGGCATTTCATTTTGTATATCAAATTACAGTGACACACGATTTTCTAGCTAACATTTTTTTAATTGGTAAAGAATTGAGGTTATGTGGTTAAGATGATAAAATTTAGCACTCACAAGACTAGCAAGACTTTACGTTTTCATTTGTACCAGACGTGTCGAGAATTTGAATTGAATCTTTAAAATTAAATTATGTGTATGTGAATAAAAATTTAAAAGTACAGTATACATACTTTACAACCACTGTTCTCATAAACTGTACAGTACTGTATATCAACTATCAGGTTTGCCAGTGAAACGTTCAAATGCAAGCTGTGTTGAACACATCCAAAGTTCCTGAAATTCATGACACCCAGAAGTGTGCAACATCACTAACAATACTACGTACATGCAACAAGCTCCTCGAAGACGACATTTGATGACCAATGTGCGCAAGAGCACTGCCTAGACCTGGATTTTAAATTTGATGAGCGTTTCATCGTTCTTCTCTCCACCACTCAGCAGAGTGAAGACCGGGCAATACATGCTACTTATATTCTACTACGCTACAACACAACATAGCTGCGTCCCTGTACACAATACGCTACATTTCGCATTTGAATAGTCAGATAATGGCACAGGATACGTGCAGTCAAAAATTACTTAAAAGTGCCGTAGTGTTAGAAGCATGACTCGTTCTTAAACGTAACAAGCCACGCGAAAAAAATGTTCCTAAAGAAAAAAAACTGCATAAGTGGCAGAGGTGCACAAAAAAACACTTCTCCTGCAAGAGACGCACAGCTGCCGACTGCTGGCAGCGACTGTTGGCAGGTGAGGAGAGGACAGTCGATCGCACTTGCTAGCTCATAGGTGTCGCAACTACTACTACTGCTAGAGACAGACTGCTCACACATAGTCTAGTCACTACAACACTTAGTCAAAAATCTTAACTGCTTAAAATAATGTCCAAGTAGCTACTCATCTGACAGTCGCAAATCTACAAGATTTAAAAATACCTGAACTTTTAAATTTTTCCCTCAAATGTCTTATCTTTTAAATTATTAAGTAGAGCAAAGGTGATACACCTGTGAATCGTCCAGAGTTTCATCACACTAACACTCTATTTCTTCTCAAGTTCAGCTTGCTTACATCACACACGCGCTGTTTATACCATTCAATAAACATGTCACTCAACTTGTAGTTTAAAAATATGTTACATTTTCCCCTAAATAAAACAAGTAACAGGGACGACGACATTATCTCCCTTCCCCTCTGTACATCCTTCGCAGTGGATGTAGTCATTAGCACGAACTACACAAGCGTCCAAACCACAGCTCACTCACTGCTTTATGTTGAGCTGCTCATGGCCCTGTTTTTGGGAAGAAAGGCTTGTTGGTATCACATGATGAGTGAGTCAAATTTTAACAAATTTAAGTTACCAAGAAAACAATATTTCTTTTCTTTTTTATGTTATACAATGCTGCTGTTTGTCAACACTTTATTAAGTTGGATATGATGGCCCACGCATATTCAGAACCGTTATCACTTTTACGTGTGCTGACCACGAATTACAGTTCAAAAACTGTGGCCAGCTCCTTGCGGGGGAAGGTTCGACATGCCTCATCTATTACAATACAACACAACAATGCTCTAGTTACATAAATCAATTTATACACTACTGCTTTTCTTAAGTAAAGAGAAAACAGGTAGTTATTGAAGAGGCACTGGTCTGACATACATACGAGCGCACATACACACACCAACACACACACATTCGAGTTGAAACAGCGCAATGTCACATAGCTCTTTTACATTTACAGAAATACATTTTTTTATCCAATGCCAACATAAAAAAATTAAATGAAAAAAATATCTTACTTTTTTAGTACAGGGAACAGGGTAATAAATATTTTTCTATCATGACTAGCAAAAATAAAACTATTAGATAATATCCATATTTGCTCAATAATACTACTATGCCAGTTTACTACAAAGCAATGTTCTTGTTGGTAAACAACTGCTTTAAACTAACAATATTCAAGGCTTAGCACTTTACTGTGAGAACAATTATATTTTTTTTTCCCTCAGGAATGGAAAGGCTTGGAATAGTAGTTACTGTATGATATGGGCAAATAAACATTTAAAATCACAAGCAGAGCACTGACAGTTCTACACCACAGCAAAAATATTACAATAAATTGTAATTTATCTTCCAGACAATACTATACCTTATGTTTTAAATTCATTATGGCCCCCACACCAAATCCTTCTAAAAATGTGATGATCCAGAACTAATTTTTGCAAAATTTAATTATATTACCCATAATCTACCAACACCATGATGCGAGTTTTGGAAAGCACTTTCATTTTTATTATACTAAAAATTTTAATATGGTACTGAATTTTTAATGGATCTTGTGAAAAATCTGTGTTTTGTTGTGCATTTGACCACAAATGTTTCTGCAGAAAAAATTGTGACAGTGAGAAAAGGAGGGGGGGGGGAAGGGGGAATGAGGCAGAGGGGCATAACGGGATGCCCAAAAAATTTAATGAAAATCGCAACACTTGCAGCGACAGCTACTCAAATAATAAAACTAGGTGAACGAGACACACAGAGTTGGGATAGCTCTTTGATGACTGCCAACATGCAAGCATTGTCTACCTTGCCATCAGCTGGCAATGTGGATTGCTTACCTAGAACATCTTGCTCGTCGACTAATGGTAAGTGAAACCCCTTTAATACAAACGTGCGGTGCTTTACATTTCTGCAGTTTGCAATAATGAGGTTTGTACCAAAAGCTGTTTACAAGAACTATAAAAAGTCTCTGAAATTTTGTCTAGGCTGTTCATCTCCCAAAATACTAACATTCTCATAACCACCATGACTGGTATTTTTACCAGTGGCCTTGATGGTACAACCTGTACACTAACAAAAAATATTTATACAGCATTAAAGGCAACATTTAATATCTCGTATACATAATTTGTACTACAACGAAAACCAGTTTGTACTAAGGTTTAAATTGACAATGTTTCACTGTACTTGCACAATATTTGGACATGTTAAACTGCAGGCAACATTTTCCAGCCCACAGATGTTAGTACAGTACGTAGTTAGAAAGGCATAAAGTAGTGTTTCAGCTCACATTTTATTTCCAAAACCAGTCAACCTAATCCCAAATATGTTCCAACTATGAAAATACAAAACATTCCAAACGATGACGGAATGACAAGTCCTCCAATGTACTCTAAAATGTGTATTTCTTATATGGCTGCATAAAAAAAAGTAACAGGATATACATGAAACTAAGCCAGAGGCAAGCACTGGAACTTCCAGCATAGAAAAATTAAAAAATATGTATAGGGTTAGTGCTTACAGTTACGTTCAGGTGAATTGCCAATGGACAGCCTGTACGCCAGATCAGTGGCTCATACACAGCAGTGATGTAGAATTGAGCATTAGTGTCAGCATCACCTTAATCACTTCCTAACTTCCATCCTCACATGCAGGTACAAGATCCACCACAATCAAACGCCTTAAAAGTACAGTAATCCCAATTACTTTTGTCAAACCTCCTCTTTTACAATATCACTACCAAACAAAACTCTCCGACAGAACTTTGCTTAACGTTGCCTCCTCACTGCATCATTCTCACTTTCATACTGCAACTTAATGTTGGCCACTGATTTGTTTAGCGTCATTCAAAACTTGGTACGTCTACAGTAGAACCCCTACTTCACGAGGCCTCGTGATGCCCAAAAATGACCTCTTAACACCACTGTGGGTTGTGTTATACAGTAATCACAAACGTTTAGTACTCATTCATTAGCAAGTCGTCTACACTGAAAGGCAATTACAAAGGGTCACATGGCTAGCCAGGTTAAAAGTAAGATTTCAATTTAAGTCACTTAAAACTTTATCCGAGAGAAGTGTACTTAAAAATGACTGGAAGGAGACCTGACAGTGATAGTGGTCTGCAGGCACTGGAGTAACTGATTCATGCCACGTCTACTTTCTTCAGTACTCTATGGTCTACTCTGTACGTAGTCTTTTGTCAGCTCTGCGCTGGTTGGTTGAAAAGCAAGGCCCCACTATGAGCTACGATTCAAACTTGACAAATTGCTACAGTAAATTATACAACACAAACATCAAGTTTCTCGAAAATATGATGTTAGTTACAGTTAAGTTTGTGATTGGAAAGAGGATTTCAGTTGCTTTAAAATTCAAATGTTTTGCAAAAAATGTTCGGAAGACAAATGAAAGAATGTTTTGGTGATGAAGCTATTAAATTTCCGAGTTTCATCATGGTGAAACTAAGGGATGCTAATTTTGTGGAAGTAATAACGTCGGTTCACCTCGCATATCAAGTTTAATGTAATACAGTAATTGTGATGCAAAACGTTAAATACTGCACAATAATAGTTGAACGTTATTCATTTTGAATGAGGCAGAATCTGCAATTTGTTTATGCAGATTTAACTTACATTTAGATTTTCACTGTAAATTTTGATGGTGCAATGTTTTTCCAGGGATGGCATATTTTGAAAGGAATACTGTGTAAATAAAAAAACTCTCCTAAATAACAATTGGTTCTAGTCAACAACACGGTGAAACAAGAACAAAAAATAGCTAGGTGCAGTTGAACAAAACTGAATATTACAAGTACAAAAAATAACCTAACATAGAATTGTTTCTGTTTAACATCTTGTCTTGAAACTTAACCACAATGGTTTTCTGAACATTTGAAGGAAATGTAACATTCACTCCTAGTTTTTATTTAGAATTTAAGACAGATACGCAGTAGGTTATATTAACCAATAATGAAAATTAAAATCTGAGGGTTTAACTTATCCGTATTTGAGCAAATATGGTATCTTATACTCAACATCACGAAATATGAAATGAAACATATGAATCACAACAATTTCAGATAAAAACAACAGAAAAATTCAGAATAAACAGTTACTTACAAATTAACAATAAAGGCCACTACAAGGTCAGGAGAAAATGTTACACTAATAGTTAAACAATAAAGATATGGAGAAAGTTGATAATTGTAGGACTTGCTAGCTTCATACTTGTAACAGCAAACTAATGTTTCCCCATCTTCAGCTAATGACTTTACAGTATCCTGAACCTTACATACATAAAAATGGAAATAAAAAAATTAATAAAATGCTGTTTTAAGAATAGTGGCTATGGTCACAGAAATATATGTTCTAAAAACACTATGCAGCAGAATTATAGTACACTTTGAAGAACCAACATTGTACTTAAAACTAAAATTACTTCAATTGAATAGGTAGCACATAAAGTAAGCAGCGAAACATTGTGATACGCGCTTCCGCGATTACGTGACATCCTCTGTATTCTTGTGTATCTGTCAAGTACCAACACATAAGTATTTGCGCTTCTGTCTTTTGTATATACTGATAGTTAAGAGTAAGTAGGTAACTGCTGGCGGCAATAAGGAAGAATAGGTACTTTATATTAAAAATAACATATGTACGTAACTTTTTAAAGGGATTTTACTTTAACTGAACATTTTCTAGTAACATTATATCATGCTCTATGTTGGAAAGCCAAACATGATCAAGCAAAATAATTGTTTGTAAATTCTAGCATGCTTCACCATACTGTAACACACGTGCCTTACTGTAACTACACCCCCTCCACCCTTGTTTACAAAAAAGTTTTCTAGTACGTATATGTACATTCACTTACCTCTGTCACCACAGCATCACACAACTGTGCAATAAGTAGCCAATATAAAAACAAAAAATTAAAACAAAATTCTATTACAGTAGAAGCTCGATAAAGCACTCATGTCGGGAGACTTAAATCTAACCCGCGCTATAGCCTATGCGCGCTGTACCGAGATAGACAAGAAAGAACAAAAAAAAAAAAATGTTTCAATAAAGTGTTATTTAGCGCCGCAATGTTCTTATTTGCCACCGTATCACGTTTAACTTTCATTCTTTATAAGTCGGCCCGCCTTATCCGTGGTATTTCGTTCCAGGAAATCTGCGGATAGCAAAAACCACGAGATGCAGCGGCAGCCACACAGCGAGCGGTCGCGGTGATCTGGCAACAGCGCGCGCGAGCGAACCAGGTGGTCGGCTACTGCTGACGTTACAACACAGCACTGGGCTATCTCTCCACCTACCCTACACTGCCAAGGACGTGCGCTGGGCAGACAGT
>PNEQ01003050.1:97217-116061 GCA_003012365.1 Medauroidea extradentata | reverse complement strand
AACAGTGGAACAAGCACAATTACGACTACATGGGCGTGAATATTTTGCATGTGTCTGTAAATATTTCTTGCTTGTATGACGTGCATATAAATTACAGAAAAGAATCGGATCATAAACATAAAATATTTTGACCATAATTAACAATGTTAGCAGTTTCGTTTTTTAAACGGCATCACTGATTATACTAAAATAGACTTGGCGCAGTTTTTTTTTCACACATGTCACTGAAAAATTTAACTTTGCTGGTAAACATGGATAAGGACAAAGTTTTAGCGGTTTCCCTTTTAATATAGTGCCACTGATTGCAATTAAATTAACTTAGCTCGATTTTTTTTGCCGTTTTAGGTGCAGTACTATCAC
This sequence comes from Medauroidea extradentata, assembly GCA_003012365.1. Lineage (NCBI taxonomy): Eukaryota > Metazoa > Arthropoda > Insecta > Phasmatodea > Phasmatidae > Medauroidea > Medauroidea extradentata. The sequence continues at coordinate 115,701 of PNEQ01003050.1, read as the reverse complement.
TTGATCCTATCTGTCATGCTTTATTTCTTTCACCCTCCTCCCGTACCTGCGGCCAATTGCAACAGATATTTCTTTGATAAAATGTAGCTTTTTCATTTTGTCAGTCAAAGTAAGGATTTTGCGATATTCTCTTCGGTTTAGAAGGATCACTACAGTCTTTCTTTTTAGGAAACATTACGCTGCAGGCCACGGAATCGTGTATAATTGCACACAGTAGAGCCACTTCAGGGCCGTGTAGTACGTGCGGGCGGGCGGCAAGCGGGCAAACAAGACAATGTAATTAAATACACGCGTGTGTTCTGCGTGGACGCAGTTTGCTGGCAGGCGACAGGCGAGATATCAAATCATTGTTTTGGAAGCTTGCGGCAAGCGATAAGATCTAGCAAGTGAAGTACTGCCGCCTGCACATTCGACACTACATTGCTTCCTTGCCCCTCCCAGCCGCACACTCTGCTGACTGCTGGAAAACAAACATACCGCGCGCACCAAGCACATTGCATAACGGAGTAGATAACAGTGGCTGACAAGGACAACATCAAACTAGCTGCTCTCTCGTGCACGAGTGGTGCGCTAGTAGTTTGTACGGCAAACTATGAGCGCGCGCGCGAAAATACGAATTCTTAAGGATTTCATGTTTACAATTTACATTTTTTCCCTTGTTTTTCAACCGCGGTTGGTGAAAACCGCGGATAAGGCGGGCTGACTGTAATACAGTACTCCAGTTTAATTGTTAAACTACTGTAGTTTATGTTATGTCGATAATGTTTAACTTGTCTTTCACCGAATAAGCCTTTCTTTTCTGCGACATCGCACCACATAAAAAACTGAACTGATTGCAATAAATTCTTGTTGGCAGCTGCTAGTGTGTCGTCAGCTATGACTATCGCGTGCCACCCACGTAGCGGCTAGGGATTCACTAGCGCCAGATTCTGCCCCTTCCCCCTTCCAAGCAATACGTCCCCCGCCCGCTCCTACCACCCCTAACAAGAGGCCTTCCGCACCGCCGCACATCGATACGTCAAGACTCCTGGGGACTAATAAACACGTCCGGCCTGTCAAGCTTTGAACATGTGCATTACCGCTTCCTGTCCGCTGCCTTTTGTCCTTCTCCGCCTCTCTCGTTTGATCTTTTGACCGGCAAAACAAACGTCCCTTTGAAGTACATAGTAGGATTGTGAAGTTTCTGGTACATTAGCTTGGGGGAGATGAATTACCCCGCGATATAGCCGAATGCAGTTGTACAAAACAATTCCTAAACTCATGTTAATGTTCAGTTTTTTGCATGCACAACAAAGCTTGTAAGGGGGTGGAGAAAACTGAAGGAATAAATGTTGGGTGGTGGGGGGAGAAGGGGGCATGAAGGAATAAAATAAGGGATGGGAAGAGAGGAAAAACAGAAGAGAAGTATGGACAAACTAATTTTTTTACAGAAAAAGAAAGCCCACTCCAGTTAACAACACAATACAAAACATGCAAATTCAAACAACAGACTACCAATTATAACTTCGTAAACGTTACTAAAGACGAGAATTCTGAAACCAATACGGTTATTAGAAAACAAGGATGGAAGAAAAAATGCTACAGATTATAAAATTAAAACTTCCTCACACAGAAGGTGCACAAGATTTTTTTTTGATTCTACAAGAACAAGAAAATTTAAGTCGTTAAACCTTGGTCAGATTTTTCACCACAAAAAAATATGTAGCTCCACAGTTATTGCTAACACACATTGTATTGTCACTTGCAGATGTGACTAAACTGATCCAATATAATAAAACAGCTTGCTAACTTTCTTTCAAAAGAAAATGGAGATCATGAAAAAAATTACTGCAAGTCTTAAACACATTTTCATGTAAACAATTTTTAGTATCTGGAACAAATGGAATGAAATGCTGCATTTGTAAATTCTTGCATTTTTTCACACTTTAAGATATTTGAATTTCTGTTTTAAAACACCTCCATTACAAATGATGAGCATGATGGCTTATCGCGTCCAATCCAACTGTCGAGAAATGTTGCATTAAGGAAATTGCGGACTTCCCGCGTAGCAAATGAAACACTAAAAAGTCAATTTTTGGTGTGCCCTTATGTGTAACAAAATAATTGGACCCTAATTTTTTTCAGAGGGCTCATTAACAGTGAACATGTACCTAGATACGTTGAAACTATATGTAGCACCTCAGCTAGAAGATTCCCTTCGGTTATGTTCCCAGAGAACAATGCAACGCAACACTGGAGACTGCAACGTACCCTGACAGTTGGATCTGATACGATAGTCCATCACCTGATGTTACCTCCCTTGACTTTTTCCTTTGCAGATATGTCAGAAATAAAGTGTATGAATCAAGTGGATGTCAGAACACTGATCCAGTGGATAACAGAGGCAGTTACTTTTGTGTCTGAAGAAGTGATGGGAAAAAATAAACACCGGTAATTGAATAATGTCTTAATGTTCTGCGAGCAACCCAATGGTACATGTGTAAAAGTTGTCTGGCATGGCTAAAAAAAATTTATTTTGAGTTACACTTAACGATTGAATGTACTGTGTTTACCGGTCACTTAGTTTTCAGGTTATTGCATATTGAAATGAGGGAAAGACATTATGGCCATCTCCTGTACATCTGCTGAACTACTGTAACTGAATGTCAAATTCTAATACAACATTCTCTAAGATCTGTACCAACGTTTTCAACATTAATAAAATCATCTTTCCCTTTTTAAATCTCAATACAGATGGGAGTAATTCGGATACATTTAGCGAAGAAGTCCCACAATTAATCTACGCCTGTCCAAGGCCACAAAACATGATCAACATGTGTCAGTGAAATCATAGCACACAAACTGCATATTGTTATAGCCTGTAAGTAGAGGCGCCTGTTTAACGCGACACGCGAAATTTGCCACTTCTGTTTGAAATCGCGAAATTTATTAACTATGTGCAAAATTACGAAAGAATTGCGCAATTTTTGGCGGGTTCCATAGTAACTTACGTCTGATTCGAGATATAGACTATACAAATCAAGAGAATTGATTTACAACCGCAAAAGTGAGTTTCGAGAGTATTGAAAGTGACATGAAAATAGTGGTTGTTTAGGTCAAGTAACGCAACATGTTTGTTTCCTAGTTTTACGTGATTCTCATTTATTTTTGTTTGAAATTCGTACTGACAAAATACCAGTAAATATTATACCTTTCAATATGGCAACATTAATTACGAAAAAAGAAATTTATGTTTGTAATGATGTGATGTTTATTTTGCCAGAATGGGAGTCTCTGAAATTGACACACTGTAAATTTTCTTCACGCATTGCGTAATACAAGGAACGAATGACATAATCCAACATAAATTTTCCGGCAACAAATAAGAGTGAAAACGGGGGTAAAATTGTTACGTTTTAAACAGAACATTTAGAGGCAAAACACGAATGAACAAATTCAAGGTATGTAGGTTATGCTATTCAAAGTTTTTTATTCATTATGGCTGGTTTTGTAACTTTGAGTAATTAATACCGACGCAGTGCCATAAAATATGACTTAAATTAATTTATCTCGCAGTTTAATTATATAGTTGGTGGTTAAATTGTAAGGAGGTTCAACATAACCTAATATTAAGTAGGATTACTGAATTTTTAAAATTTTTTAGAAACTGTCTGATTATACTTAATAAAAGTGATACCGATAATAGATTATTCTAGCAACAAATGTTATTTTATAAAATTGTATCCCCCATTCCATTCATATACATTGGTGTATCTATAATCCTAATCTAACCGTCAAATATAACAAATGGGTAGATTTTCAAACACTCAACATAGATTTGTGTAAAGAATGTCATTTTATTTAAATATTTAACTAGAGCTGTGCCGATCCACAAATTTTACCGATACACCGATCTGCCGATGCTGCTAATGTGGATCAGCCGATACGGTGCCGATACGCCAATACAATGCAAATACAAGTAAATTAACATCTTAATAAAAATGGTTACTGTTTCTATCTTCTTTAAATACATGAGCATTTGCATTTACGTACAGCACAAATTGACAATATGCGACTTCTTGCACATTACAGTCAACTCTCGACTATACGATCCCGAGAATAACGACCCTCTCGAAGTAACGACCCTTTTTCCAGGAACCATGAAAAATTGAAGAAAAAAAAATTGCTAAAAAACTTTTAATTTGAAAAAAAAAATAGAAAATGTGTTGCATTTATTATGGCCGCCAATTTTTGCAGTTATTTCTCGAAAACTGTACTGCCGCACGCGGCATATTTGTTCTAAAAATATACGTTACTGCCCTTTCCTTCCGCACGATGCAATGGCCAGCCGGCCGGCCCGAACGCCCCTTCCCAACCCCCGGTCGTCAGCGACCCGCCCGCCACTTTCCCTCCACCCGGCCAACCATTCCAAAAATGCCGTTCGCTCACCTCATTTTCAGTCTGTCTTCGTGCCTGTGATATTACGATTATATGTCGTGTTTATTTAAGCTTTATTTCATTTTCCATTTTGTTAACTAAATGCTATTAAATATAATTACCATAATGTCATTTAATGATGTATACACAGTAATGTTTATAAATCATTATTCTTTTAACAAGTGAAAGCAGTTCGCAATTGACACTACCAAACGTCGAGTGCATGTCTCAGATGTGCGTGGCATAGGGCAGTACGACACTTGACAACAGCGCGTCTGATGTGTCACTAGTCCTCACGTGCGCTCGCGCCCACATACACGCACGCACACACAATCGGCTATATCGTAAATAACAGCTGTGGATACACTTGAATACATCAGTGAAAAGAAAATATGAAACAGCATTGTGTAGGTTTAAAGTTATTCTGTGAGTGCGTTATCCAACCTTATTAACAATGATCAATATCTCGATGTTTGTAATTGTTTACTGTTGATGAACAAATTGAAACTGAGTACCAACTCCCTCTCAATGTACATTGGTGAAGTGTGTAAATAACTCGCGCACAGAGTAGAATCATTATAGTACAAGCAGACTATTTTCACACACAGCCAGCCAAGCTAGAAAGCGAAAGAAACACGAAACAAAAGGAGTAGTGTTATCATCACGTCCCATCTGCTGAGCGAGCGAGCGTCAGGAGCTGTGACTACGTAGTGGTCAAAAAGGCACAAGTGACGCAGTAGACGTGTCGTTTTTGTTACGTATTTTTGAGCTAATCCGTTTCCAGATAGATCCTTGCGCACACAAAGCATCGTACACGTGTGTGTGATCTCTCGCTACACCAAGACAAGGTCCCAGAAGGCAAACAGTTTTGTCAAAACGTATGTTGTGCCAACCAGAATTACCGTTGCCGGCGAAGTTTGTGCCTGATGTGTCGAAGAAAAGCCATAGATGTCAACCAATGTAGCCTATTGAAATAAAGAACTATTTCAGTCAACAACATTGCGACACGCCCAGAGTATCATTTCTTCAAAAAGCGTCATTCTATTAAAAAAATATTACTATTTCAATAAACTTTCTTGCAAATAACTTCCGAAAACAGTCGTTGCGGGCGCAAGAACCTATATTGCCGGCGCGGTTTTTGCTTAATTTTGAGACAAAGAAAGGTCACATATCTGCTTACAGTGTTACCTATTTATTCAAGATACTTCACTCTACTGAAAAATATTACTATTTCAATAAACTTTGTTGCGGTATTCTTGCAAATAACTTCCGTAAACTGTCGTTGCGGGCGCAAGAATCTATATTGCCGGCGACGTTTTTGCTTAATTTTGAGCCAAAGAAAGGTCATACATCCCGTCCAGTGTATCTATTCATTCAAAATACTTTACTCTACGCCTCTGTCACGATAGCACACTGCTAGACATCTGCCATCTGCTTGCATGCGTGTGACGGCATTTCAGACACACCTGTTGCTGTGTTGCCGGCTTGTTACGTCTTCTACTGCCGGTACCGACTCGCAGTGTGCTAGGCGCGCTCAGCTGCCCACTCCACTTGTGGTAATGCTAATTTTGGAAATAATGTAGTAATGATACGCGGATGTTTACAGGTATTAATGCACGTGAAATAAAAAATGTTTATCTTACATGTTTATGTAGTCTCGGATATCAGTCGATCCACCGATACCTAAATATTAGGAGTTGCATCGGATGTCAGCCGATCCACCGATACAGCTAAATATCGGCAGTATCGGAAATCGCCGATCTGGATCGGCACAGCACTATATTTAACATAAAGTATGATACTTTGCATATACTGTACTTGTTTCCTCCAAAATATTTGTTCGATGTTTGCAAAATTAGCTAAATTTATGACGAAAGGACATGAAAAATAACGAAAAAGTCAGCGAAATCACCTCATCAAAATTGACAAAATCATTAAATATTTTCACAGTAAACAAGTGGCTCTACCTGTAAGTCAAAATATTAATGTTACGAGAAACAGAACTTCTTATTTAACACTGAACTTCCATCCCACAAGTTCAATAATTTTTTATCATGTGGCAATGCTGACGGTACAACTTTGCAGAACTGATTCCTTTACTCCATTGTATGAGATGGAGTAAATATCATGCAAAATTAAAAGACTAAAAAATGTTGGATAGTAACTACATTCTAAAAATAAATTTGTCCACTGAACTGAAATAAAATCACTGGGAACACTTAAGTAATAATAAAAAAGAAATAAATAAATAAAATAAATAAATAAATTACAGTAGTTATTTATTTCAATACGAAAATCAATTTATAGTTTTGAATATTTCTACCATAAATATCAACAACTAAAAGCTCCACAGTACTTAGTACATTTCAAAAAAAAAAATTTGACGGTGGGAGGACATACATGCTCAAGTATTTCTGACTTCATGTTCCATAACTCTCGAACACAACACAGGACATGAGGTAAGAAATACAGCTCTGAAACATACAAATACACACTCCTTCAATCTAGTACACAATTGATCAAGAATTGTACGACCAGTTTATAACTGACACTCTCTCCTGACCTTATTTTTTTACCTTTGAAATAATGTTATAAACTCTACTGACAATGTGTGCATGTGTGTGTGAGTGTACGTGCGAAGCTAGCCTGTTTCTGCGAAACCAACGACAGGCATGATACAAGACACAGGACAAACACACATCACGTATCACATTCCAATGAATCTCAACTACAGCACTTCCACTAACTTCTTTCAAAATGGTTTCCATATACACTTCAAACATAAACAACAGTCTCTCCTGTATAAAAGTCCCAACACAGCTATGCTGACAGTCTGTAGTAAGCACATGACGAGAGAAAATAAACATCTCTGTAAAAAGCTATGAAACAAAGTACTATTGTAAATAAACCCTGAAAACAGGAGAAAAGAAGTAAGAAAGATGAAGAAGGACTTGGTACACAAAAAATAATTGTAAAATATTAAAAACTCTGAGAGTAACAAATGGCCCATAAAGATTCGTGGTTATGTACATAAATTATAATAATAAAATGAGATCTGTCTTACATTCTCTCTCTCTTTCGTTCACATTTACACTAAGTATCAACAAACAGTATGGTACACGACAAAATGCAATGCAACACACAAAGAACACATCACGAAATGTCACTTCACACACAATAAAACAGTAGAGAACACTCGAGTGGGGGGCATGAAGTGTCAAAAGAGCGTCTGCTGTTTCCATAACACATCGCGAAACGGAATGGAAAGTTTCAAACGGTTCATTTGTTCTATCTAAAAGGAGCGGCGAGCATGGTGCGTGGGCGGAGCGCAAGTCATCTGGCATCCACAGTGCACCAGGGCCGCGACCCGATCGAGAGGGGCTCGCCACCCCAGCCGCGAGCGTCCATGGACAGCTGGGCAGGGTGCAGGGGGCGAGCCGAGCTCATGGCGCTACAATGGTGGGTGCCTAGGTCGGTCCAGTGTCATTTGCCGTTGGCCTGCAGCGCCGTGTTGATCTGGGCCCACAGATCCTTTTTGCACGACTTGGACCTGCTGCGAGAGAACATTCAAGCACCATCACATCTCGGTCTACCCAGCACTTAAATGGAGTACATTGGAAACCTCTTACATACAAACCCGAAGAAACTTAAATGTTTGTTGAATGTAACAATGATGTTTATGTTTATAGGTAATTTTATGCTGAAGTGATGCCAGGTAGCTGAGTGAGAGAGAGAGAGACAAAAGGAGGGAGGGTGGGAAAAAAGCCTATCAGACAAAACACTGTAATGCTGTACTGACCTGGCAGGCAAGAGTTATAGTCTTCTTACCCCCCCCCCCCCCTTCCTTTTTCACTTTACCAACATGTTGATGACTGCTGTAATGATAAAACATCCCGCAGTCCCAATGATGCTATCTATCCGAGAGGCCAAGCGAGGGCCTAACGTTAATTAAAACTAGTGATAGGACAGTTCCACAATTTGCCGGTTCCGGTTCCTTGATTCGGTTCTCAGTTTTCAGGTCTGATTATCATTTTATTACATTTTGTTTTCAGCCTTCAGTATGTGTTGCAAAATATCTTGTTAAGGTTTGCTGTACTTTTAGATACCCCTTTTGAGATTCTTGACCCACCATAATTGCATAGTACAATCAACTCTCGATTATACGACCCCGGGAATAACAACCCTCTCGAAGTAACAACCATTTTTCCAGGAACCGTGGAAAATTTAAAAAAAATTGCTTTCAAAAATTAAATTCAAAGTAAATAGCAGAAAAAAGCATTGCATTTATTATGACTGCAAATGGTTGCAGTTATTTCTCAAAAACTGTACTACTGCACACAGCGTGTTCTAAAATATATGTTGCTGCTTGTAAAAGTCTGTGAAAATAATATGTGAGACAAAATTGTGTAGGTTTAAAATTGTTCTGTGAATGGGTTATCCTTTTAATTGTGAAAATGAAACCACTGGATGCTAATAGATAAATAAAAAATAAATAAAAAGTTTATTAACAATGATTAACATCTTGCTGTATGTAATTGTTTACTGTTGATGAGCAAATTGAAACTGAGTATCAAATCCCTCTCCATGCACACTGGTGAAGAGTGTAAAAATCTCGTGCACAGAGTAGAATCATTATACAAGCAGATTATTTTCACATGGCCGGCAGAGCTAGAGAAGTGGAAGAACTGCAAAACAAAGGGAGCAGGTTTATCATCACGTCCCATCTGCTGAGCGAGCTTCAAGAACTGTGAATAGATGTGGTCAAAAGTGGCACAAATGACGCAGCAGTATGTCGTGTATACTGTTTCTGAACTAACCAGTTTCCAGATAGGTCCTTGCACACAAAAATTATCGTACACGTGTGTGTGATCGCTCGCTACCAAGACAAGGTCCCAGGAGGCAAACAGTTTTATCAAAACTTATGTTGTGCCAACTAGAATTACAGTTGCCAGCAAAGTTTGTGCCTAATGCGTCGAAGAAAAGTCTTAGATGTCAACCATGAAATACATTCATGCAGAATGTATTTGCGTATTGAAATAAATTACTATTTCAATCAACAACATTGCAATAGTACCCTGTAAATAGTTTCGAAACACTGACATTGCTGGTATGTAATTTACGTTGCCGACAATATTCATGTTTAATTATCATACATTCATGCTTGATGTTGAGCTACAGAAAGGTCGTGTACTGTATGTACTTCCAGAGTATCATTTATTCAAAAGACGTCATTCTATTGAAAAATATTACTACTTTAATAGACTTTATTGCGGCTTCCTTGCAAATAATTTCCAAAAACGGTAGTTGCGGCTGCTAGAATATATATTGCCGACGACGTTTTTGCTTAATTTTGAGCCAAAGAAATGTCATATATCTACTTCCAGTGTATCTATTTATCCAAAATACTTCACTTTACTGAAAAATATTACTATTTCAGTAAACTTTGTTGCTGTATTCTTGAAAATAACATCCCAATATAGACGTTGCGGGCGCAAAAATTTGTTATCGGCGACGTTTATGATTTATATTGAACTAAACAAAGGTTGTACATCCACTTCAATGGCATACTTTTAAAAATAAAGTGTTTGCTTTTCAAAATAAATGTTTATCATTTTATAAAAATTACATAATTTTTGCGCCAAAAACGAGTGAACGCGATTCAATGATTAAAAAACTGTAAATGTCGACATTTTAGAGGTCGGGGATCGCCGAAAATTTTACAAAATTCTAATAACGACCCCTCCGAAATAATGACCCTATTCCCGGGAACCGTGAAGGGTTGTTAAATAGGGAGTATTGTATTATGAATCACAAATATCAACTTTGAAATGATTACAAACATCAGACATTGCTAATTTAATTATCAATATTATGATATCACAGTGTATAGAAAAAATTTTGCATGTGGCACAAGACATACACAATAGTAGTTATGATTAAATAAATTATCAGTTTTGCAGATATACAAACTCATTTAATAAAAATATTACATAAGAGTCCACTAACAGCTGAACTGGCCCTCCCACTCTTAACAACCAGACAAAAAAAAAACCCTAACACAGGTGTTTTGCAATGAACTATTAAACGTGTCTCCGAAAATAATTTCAGGTTGTTTACATTCAAATTCCACTGTTCTTACTCCCACTATATTTTTTTTTACAAGTGGACTTACAATTATCTACATTATTTTTCACATAAATGTAGTTGTCATTGAACATGAAATTTTCAACACTAAAATCATCACTTTATCCCAAAGTGAAAGACAACCACTTTTATTAATGTACATTGTAAGCTCCAAATAACACACCACCATTTATTACAAAACAAAACACTAAAAATATTGCAACAAAAAAACTCAACTTTTAATCATTAAATATAATTATTACCATCAATATAACAATTTTAGATTCAAAGTTTACATACACAAGTAAATGCCAAAGTTATAATTTTACTTAATGTTATTTATTTGAACAAGTAGTTAAAAGTAGTACTGAGCTACTTCAGGAATTAGTTGAAATTTCGTTAATTATATTTAGTGTGCATTTATCTGGGTTAGTAAGACCAAAAAATACTGAGCACAAACAAATGGTTACTGTTCTGCCATACTATTTATCTGTACCCATAGGTAAAACAAAAAGTTGGAAATTACCATAGATTTCACAGAATGAGTCAACAAAAACTTGATATGTAGTTATGATAAAAAAAATAAAACCTATGTATTAACATCACATTATCACGCTAGTACACTTCAAGGTGACAAAAGTTAGGTTTCTGACCTGCGTATAGACTGCAACCACTCTTTGAACTGGGTGGAACCTTCTGGTGTTATCTGGAAGGCTGCACGTGCCGAGCACACTATGTTCACAAAGTCCTCATAGTCACCCGCCGTCAGGTGGTACAGCTTCTGGTGCAGACACTGAATATACCTGCAACACCACAGATACAACGTTCCTATCTACGTGTTACACAACCTGAATTGTCATACTTAATACTGTACCTGACAAAACACAATGAAAATATTTAGACCTAAACCAGGGTTGCTTTTCTCCAACTGTACGAAATAAAATAGCAACGGTTTTCATTCCATTTGGTAAAAACAATTTCTTATGTAGATCAGATTTTAATATTAAACGTGTTTAAACATTTTCACATACAACATTTTCCTTGTTAATAAACTGCCTTCTTTTGGTTCCCTAACATGTTTGAGAATAGAAAACAGACCTGTTACACTGTATTTTCTTTTTCAAAGGCAAACATTTCTTTAAACTCTTCAGCAAAGCCCTAACACTGTTATACATTAACAAAATGTTTGCGTTTTACAAACTCCATACTGTAGTATGATCTATTGTGTAAAATGTTTTAGTGTCTAATGTAACTGTAACGACAGAAGTACAAGTACACACAGTTGATACTTGTAAATAGTTACACACACACGAAGGGACGACACACATTTTTGCGTGGAAGTGCGGTTGCAACGTTTTGCCAGTGTTAAACCCCAGGCCTCAATATCAGATAACTCACTTTTCCTACCCCCTATTCACTGCCAGCCATCACAATTAGACCTACATTACTGATCCATGTTTGAAATTCCTGCAGTCCTTAGCTCACCTTCCAGCCGCTAGGCTTACAGGTAACAGAGCACACACTGCTGCTGGATTGCAGTGTGCCATGTCTTATTGTCTTGCCACCCGAGGAAGCCAGTTTAATACTGGCGAAAAGTTGCGACCGCGCTTCCGCGCAAAAATGTGTGTAGTCCCTTCATGTTTGTGTAACCATTTACAAGTATCAACTGTGAGTATTTGTGCTTCTGTTTGTTATATTACTATGTTAGCCTAGCGGCCTATTTCCCGCCATTCTTATATATAAAATTCCATTTAGGAAGGTTTTCCAGTTTCAAAGATTTGAAATTTCTTGGGCACTTCGAAATACTTTTAAGAGTGAAAAAAAAAAAAGGGGGGGGGGAGGAGGGGATTGATATGCGACATTAGTTTTAAATGTAAAGTGACTGAACAAAAACGTGGGTCAAAGTGTATGGTGATGGTGGTGAATGTGTAACAACCCTGTCTACTACTTACCAAGCTAGCAGCTACAGAGTTTAAACAATGAACAAATTAAATAAATACAGTAAAACCCTTATTTTAAAACCCCATGGTTTTTTTAGGAAAGGGTTGTTATAGAGACGTGGTTGTTATAAAAGGGGTTGTTATAAAGAAGTTTTACATTACTGTGCACAGAAGGTTGAGGTACTCACAGGTTGGTACTTCTTGATCATGACACATACTATATGAAGGGGTTAATACATTGTTGCATGATGTTTCGCTGGCTAGTCCAGCTTCATCAGACTGCGAGTTCAGGCACACACACTTCTCAATCGACCAATTTAAAGATAATGTATTTACCTGAATATAACAGTACCTATGTTTGGTTTCAAATATATAACAGTATGTTTGGTTTCAAATTTTTACTTTCAAAAAACTTGAGGTTGTATCAACGTCGAGACTTGTAACAATAATAACGTGATTTGTATACAAATACATTTGTTTGGCATTTCACATTTGTGTTGTAATAAAATGTAAGATTATGTGGAAAATAAGATTTTCATACTAAAATGTAGCCAGTATTAACTGAGTGCTCATTCCAGTGTGTTATGTTTATTTATTTTTGGGTTACGTAAATAGTAAAGTACTGCATGTTCAACAGATAGACTTAACCCAATGTAAACAATGCTTGATGACTGGAAAACATGTTTCATCTACTTAACCAACAGAATATAATATAGTATAAACCTGTCATTACGGTTCTCCAAGGAACAAAAAAATGTTTCCTTTATAAACGGGAAAACATTATAAATTTATAAGAGGGTAATTTCCCATTATAAAACAGTTTAGGCACCAAATGAAGGTACCATTATAACCAGGTAAACGTTATAAGTGTGAACACAAATTAAACAGTAATTACCGATTAAAATTATTCTGGTCATCTTATTTTATTGGGAAACTTATTTTTCTTTAAAACAAAAGTGAAGAATGTAGCGGTCGTCTTATATTTGGAGTCTTATTTTCTGGCAAGTATGGTAACTCAGTCAAACCAAATGTGTTCTACATGAAATTTTTTTTTTTTTATGAAATATCACAACCGAAAGAATAACACATATACACATATGTATGAGTGTGTATGTATTTATACTTTGTAGTCGCAAGCTTACTATACTTTTATTTTTTTCTGTATCATTTTATACAAGCTGTAATCAGGAGTCAGGCCACTGTCCAGATTGCTTCAGGAGGAGATGCACGACCCAACCACAAGAACAACGTGATGGGAAGATCACTCACATCTGCTGGCACTTCTGTACGAGCGGCAGCAAGGCAGAGCGAAGGTGCTGCCCCAGGAGGCTGGGGTTGTTGCGCGAGAGGTACTGTCCCGCCTCCAGTGCTATGTCGTGCAGCACGAACGGACTGACAATACTGCTCACCGCGCAAATGCAGAACTGGTGCAAGTATTGCGTGCCTGCCAACAACCAACCAACCCTTGCTTCACTTCCTTGCTACAAACACATGTACACTAAATGGGTGTGAAATAAGCTACTAGGCTAATAAATTACATGTTAGTATTTAGATATACAGTAAAAGGACACAAGAACTTACAGGTAGGTACTAGTGGATAGACAAACTACTCTAGAACTCAGATTCTATAGAGCATCCTAAACTTAGATTGCAGTATAGGACTTATGGCGTGCACTGTTGCCAGATCGCATCCATGCTACGAAGTTCGGAAGTGATATAGGTATTTAATGACGCTTGAAAACGGTAGAAGTACAAAACTTTTGATTTCAAATTTTTAAATGTCTTAGAATGGTGTAAATCATAAAACATATACCGTATAATATCCCATGCGTGTTTTGATGCTGTATAATATGCGAAAATTGTAAGATCAACGTTACAATATGAAAATTTTGTATTTTTGGGAAAAGCACTTGCCGAAACAAGATAGTGCTTATGGCAGTTATCATGAATTGAAAAAAGAGAGTGAACGCCCATATAACTCTGTACTACAATCTAAGGGTGAGACGCTCTATAAGAACACTCAAGGTTCCTCATAATTTGTCCGTACAAACTAGTTGTCCGTACGAACTCAGATAACACATTTTGTAAGTGTAACCCCCACTTACTGCCATTTTTTTCCTACACGGATACATTAATGTTAAGTGATACAGTAATAGTTATACACCTCTGAAAGAAACATAGGACTTGAACCGAAATATTTACTATACATTTGGCCAAAACTATACCCAACCTGCACAAAGCAAAAATTTACTAAATGAAGAACAAAGGAAAAACATACCACAGTGTTGCCTGTAGGTCTAACCTACAGCACAATACGTCCCGGCCCATGTTTACATTTCCAGCAGGATATTCATAATAATATAACACGTAGCCACCATCACTTAAAATATTGTAATCATCACTACAGCTACATTAATAAGTACAAAAACATAATGGAAAACGTTGATATACGCCATCGCCATGTTGAATTGTTCGTATTTGTTGACACGTTTTTTAACTTTTTTTTTTTTAATTAAATATTTCTTGTAACATCGCTCTTATATTTACGAAGTACGTTATAATTTGGAAGAAAATATGCACAGCATTTGATTTGCAAGTATGCGAGTACGCACAACATGATATCAAATATTGTACAAGCACAATATAGGAAACTCATAAAAAAACACGAGAAGCGTTATTTGATTCCAGCTCCCGTCGATATGAGCGCGGTTCCTTCTGCAGTAGCAAATTACTCTATGGGTAGCTTAAGTTTTATATTTTGTTATTTATAAATTGAAATGTAATCGTGACTTTAGAATATAGACGTGCTCTTTTAGTTAATATTTTGGTAAGTTGATATTTAAAATATTAATAAACACATTCTTATACTATAAGCCTAACAAAAATTCAGTCCATAAAATTATAACTACCATGGAAAACAGAGACATAAGAATTACATTTTGCTAGTGTTTCCAGCTCTCGCAGAAGGTAACATGTCTCGTGCTTTAACAATGCTAAAACACTGTAGTTTCCCATATTGTGTTATCATGATATTTGGCTATAGTGTTTTAAGTCACGAGGTTAGTGTGGGTAGGATGAAATATCAACTCCAGTCATTTCAGAAGTGGTCTGAGTAAAATTTATTTACGTCTAATTTATGAACCGACGGAAACAATACTGCTTCGATACATTCAAAGGATGAGTTTGATCAATGCTGGCTAACACTTACTGACTCGTGTGATCGGGAAAATGCGGCTAACGTATTAAAAATCCATATTTCTCTGAATATTTTTTTTTTCTCTTCATACGTAAACAGCACCTGAACTGCGCCAGTAACACCATCACTTCGTCCCATCCCAAGAATTCCGCTAATCATGGGCGTTCTGAACTCGTCCAGCATCATCCATTGGTTAGTGCCGATGCCTGTTGGCAGTACTGTCCACGCGTCTCTCAGCAGACAGTGCACAAATAAAGTGCACCAAGAGGCTGAGAGTGGAACAGCTGTTGGAGTTCAAGTAACTCTGTCTTGTGTGGCATGCATTTTACAGTAAATATTAATCAATTTTCGCCTTGTGACTAAGTAGATTTGCATACCTTTTTTTCTTCTTTTTTTTCCCTTGATTATTTTTAAAAATTTTCACAGTTTCCGAAAATGTGTCCGTATGAGTGAGGTGCCCATACAAACCGAGTGCTGTACGAGTGGCGTTTGAGTGTACATGCAAATTTGGACAACACATTTCTTCGTGCGGAAGTGCAAAATTACATTGGCTGGGCCAGCTTTTTTTGGCGGTGAGAAGAAACACAACCAGTGAAATGTCGTGCTCACGCATCCAAGATAAGAAATGTGTCATCCAACATTGTGTGTGTGTCTATCGACAGGTACCTCTGTGAGTACTAGTGCCAGTTTTCATCTAAATACAGTCAAACCTTTTTAACACAAACCTGAAGGGACAAACATTTTGGCTGTTTGCAATATGTAATGACGTTTGTATTAACAGGCGTTCACTAAAACCTTAAAAAATTTGTAAAATTTTGTTCACTCTGTTTATCCCCACAAGTCAAATAGTCTTTTCACCACAATGACTTCCTTTTACTTGAGAAATTGATATTGCATGGTTTAATGCATAAACAACATTTTTATTAAACATTAAAGTAATTATTTTATTTCTTGTCCCATTCCAAGGGGAATAAAAGTCACTTTGTATTAACGAGAACTTTTTATTAACAGGGTTTGTATTAACGAGGTTCCACTGTACTAAGCCACGTACACAAGTTATCATTAGCAATGTACTTGTAAAATCTTGAAGGAAACTACGTAAATTATAGTACTATAAACAACACACAAATCCTTACTACAGTCCATACTTGAAACTGCACAAGCAATACTACAATCATATGCACACTATATCTACTACAAAACCTTATGTACCTAAATTATAGCAAATTAGAATAAACAAATTTTTATTTACTATTACTTGAAGTAATGACAAAGAATGAAAACATTGTACATGACTTACAAATTCCATAAAATAAGATGCTCTCAAACCATAATACATTATTTTTAAACACGGAACTTAATAGGCATGTGCGAAGGTCTGTTTTTAAATGCGAAGTGAAGTCGAATTGAATCTTGAATTGTGCTAACGAATGTCGAAGGAAAGTCGAAGTCGAAGAATTAAATTTTTTTTTACATCAGACAGCAAAGAAAAAAATTTTATCACAAACTATTGGTAATGAAAAAAATATTTAAATATACCGTATTTACTCATGTAGCCTAACAAATTTTTTTCTAATGATATTTTGGGTTCAAAACACGGGGTGCATTAGATAAACTAGGATTTTTTTTAGTGAGATTATAACCTCCATAACTCAAAATTATATTACGGAATACTTAAATGTCAACGTATCTGAACAAAACCAACTTTAATTTAATGTAACATGAACACCTGCCTACGAGACATAACATTTTAGGCCTACTCCTTTCCAACCGCTAGAAGAAGCCATATTTACAACCACAAATTTCCACTTTGTACAAGAGGTTAATTTCTTTGTTCATTATCGCCGATGACAAAACTAAAATTACTGAAAATGGCAATTCTGATTTAAATGAATCTGCAGTCTTTACGGTTTAAGATTAAAGACATAATAAATCGCCGCTGTAATATAGAATGGGAAACGTAAACAATAACATTTGACAACACCATAGATGAATGAGCAACATGGAGGCACCACACTCCGTTAAGACTTTCTCATTTGCGATCGGGACCACAGCCATAATTCTAAGACCGTGATCGGGACCACTTTAATGCTGATTTTACTCTAAAGCTTGCAATACTATTGGTATGCAGTTTTCTATGATTCTTAGTTCTTTGTTGTTTACCAGGGTGTCCAGCAAAAGTGGTATTTCAAATTCCAGTACATTTCCCGTACAATTCCCACATTTCCTGAGAAACTCCAGTACAGTGCTTTAAACGTGATACGATTTTAACTTGTGCTAGCCAAGCAGACTATCGATAAACATTCAATTTTTATGTTACTTATAGATGTGACAAAGGTGTAAAAATATTATTTGCCTGGTATTTAATTAAAATACTTTCCTTTATACAGATTTGTAAATTGATTGAATTGTTGAAAGTCCTCTTTTGCTGCATCTGAAGTTTCAGTCCATGTGAACAACATCGAAAAATTTATGAATAGAATTGTGGGAATAATTTATAAAACATGAGGGACCAGCACAATATTATATTTCTTATGGTTTATACAGTCGTAAATCAGACACGTTTCTTGGAAAAAATTGTACAATGCAATAAAATGTAACAGTTAAAGCTTATATTATCCTACAGGGTTTTTCACTGTCCTAACACATTACAACTGTTAGCTAAATTAATTTACATCTGTTAGCAAAATTTATCTACGTCACATTTTACGAAACATACTGTACGTATAAACAAAATTCGGTAGGACACACGTGCTGGGATAAATATTTTAATTTTCAATTATAACCTAATTACCTTGAATATATTCAA
>PNEQ01003050.1:79109-90522 GCA_003012365.1 Medauroidea extradentata | reverse complement strand
GTTTTTGTTCACGGAACAGGTAGTTCTCATCGCCGCCGCGAGATGTCGGAAGGACTGTTCACGGAATAGTTCTCATTGCCGCCGCGAGATGTCAGAGGAACTGTTCACAATTTAGTAGTTCTCATCGCCGCCGCGAGACGATAGTTTACACAGCAGTCGCCGCCGCGTGTTCGAGAACCATTACGTTTTTTTTTATCACAGAAAAGTTTTCAGTGAAACTGCGAGATGTAGTACCAAAGTAAACTTGTATATGCAAAACGAATTGTTTAGCTAACCATCATGGAATTTCGTTATTTGAAGCGAAATTTTAATATGTAGTGGCATGATGAATGATTCGTATTCGTTTTAAAAAATCTGAAGAGGTTTTCTCTCTCAGCCAAGGCCGCTAGCCCATTCCAGCCAGCTGCGTAGTTATTGTTGCCGCGTCGGCAAGAAATGAAGATAAAAGAAACGTGAGATAGTCGCTCTCGCTTCATTCCTTATCGCACCAGCTACGTTTCTGTTTGAAATGATAATTTACCGATACCACAGTATCGGCCCAATACCATGCCCGATACAGACACATGTAAAAAAGCCGAAGTATCGGAACACTCTAGTTTCAGGAGCATGTAACAAAAAAATATTAATCTTTACGCTTTAATACAAGTACATCTTGACGTGTATAAAACGGACAATTCCACAACTTTCAAACAAATGAAAACAAACCAAACTCAAGGGCAAGTATGGAAATTTGAGCATTTTTCCAAGATTTTTTAAGGACATGTCAAAATCGAGGACCATTCAAGCTTTTCAAGGATTCGAGGGCGTATGGTCGCCATGTTACACCTATTGTTAACGAGAAATATAAACGAGTGAAGTACTAAAATATAAAATGTAAGCAAATTAATATTTTTGACACTGTCCGAAATATTTAATCGATTGATGCTGAAAATTGGTAACTTCAGAAAATTGGCATGTTTTTCTTAACATTGTTTGCATAGACAATTTGCTGGGTCCATAAAATACTCGACAAACAGATGCTAGCCGTGACATAAATAACACAAAGCACGAGAGAGATATATATGCACACTGCTTTCTTGACGGCCACGTGGAGCATTCGCGCTCTATTTTTTTTCGTAATTTTCTCATTTTTACGTACTACGTATTTTCACATTTGCAAAATTTCATAATTTGGAGGATTCATAACCCTGGAGATTACTGTACTGTGTAATGTATTGTCTGTACAACAATTAAAAAATTGTAGAGACATGTCCAAGGTTTGGAGGCATTTTCACACAGTGCTACCTGTAGCCACTGTGAATTACAAATTTCACAACCATCATTAGGTTGAGTGTCAGTATATCATGGGTGACGTTACTTTATTAAGGTGGTAGTGTCATTATATCCCATAGTATCATTGTTTTGCAGTTAGTGTCATTATAGCAAGGGTCATGTCATTACATCAAGGTGATGTGATCATTATATAAAGGTGATCAGGTTTTATATCGAGGGAAGAGTCTTATACAGTACAGTGAAATTTCACTATGAAGAACTTCAGTATAAAGAATTTCTCACTTTAAAGTATAAATTAAAATACCCCTCTGAAATTAAAGTAATGTAAAATGTGTTCAGTTTAAAGAAGTTTCAGTATAAAGAACATAATATTCTAGTATTTTTCATGTTCGTTGTAATGAGATTTTACTGTATAGGGTAGCATATTTCAAGGGTGATTTCATTATATGGGCAGTATAAAAGGGTAACGTTGTTATTTTAAGGATAGTGCATTTAAATTGTAATACAAACTGTAATCCAAATTCCTGCATGCAGTAGTGTGTTCGAGATGGCACTGTAGCACTAACCTGCTGCGGAGAGCCGGAGCTGACTAGCGTGCCAGATGCACCCGACGGTGGTGGTGGGGGCAGGCCCTGCTGCGGCGGTGTGCTGCCCATGACGGTGGTCGCCTGCGGAGGCAGGGGGTACATGTGGTGCGGGGGTGCAGAAGTCACCAGGTAGGGGCTTGCCGTGTGTGGCGGGTACTGGAACCCAGGTGGTGAGAGGTACATCTGCAAATGTGGAGGTGGGGGAAGGGCAACTGGTCTATGACCCATAGGGCTGCCAAAGTGTGGGTGAGGGTGCAAGCCCTGCACAGCAAAGCTGTATGGCCCCACAGTGTACGGCACTGTCATGGTAACCCCCAACGGAGCCAGGGTGGTGACAGTAGGGTGGGAGGGGTAGGGTGGAGGGGGAGTCGTGGTTACCACGACGGGCTGAACGTTGCCGGAGGCAGCCAGCGGCTGGCTCATGTCTGCGGCAGGGTCCACCATGGCCATGAGAGCACCATGGGAGTCTACAGCCATCACCTCCGGTGGCACTTCATTGTCCACGTGCTGCTCCCCACCTGGTACATTCTGCAACACAATATCCCCAGCCTTCCTCACAGACGATATACCCAACGCACACAGTTGAGTGCAAAGATTTTACAACACAAATCACCATACAAGCAATCCCAAAAAAAAACACATCAGAACAACATCAAATGCCAAAAAAATTATTTATAATGTGATCTTCGAAAAATGTTTCATCTAAACTTTTTCGGTCTGGCTTGTACACGTACATTTGCCTGTACATACCAAAAACACCAACACTGTATTTCTGTTTAACATGTTATCAACAAGAAAGACATGATAATTTAATGCAATTTTTTGGGTTTTTAGGAGCCATAATTGCTTGGGAACAATTTTGCGAGATCAGCGACTTGTCCTGTCAGGAACCATTAGGCTTCATAAATTACAGGTTCTACTATAACTATTTTAAACAAAATGTGTTTTAATTTGGACTTATTAAGAAATCCAACCAAAAATTTTAATATGATAAATTTTGATATTTAAATACTAAGCAAAGTAGCAGTTTGCCAGGAAAATTTGACACTGAATATAATTTTCTTGAGAGAGATACTTTTTAAACTTAACCGTAGAGAATTTATTTATATTAACTTTGATTGTCTATTTAATTTCAGTGGCTGTGCGAGTTATGAATGCAGCACCCTTAATAAGGTGATAAATGGCATCATTTGAACCTGATTAGAGGGGAATATGAAAAAACAGAGGTAAAAAAATGTATGCACAGTAATGAGATTGTGGCATGCTAATTAATGAAAGATAAAATTAAGAAAGCCTGTTTTAACAAGTTTGTCAACATTCTTATTAATTTGCCGATTTAAATTACTAAATCGGCTATATTTGAGCAAGATTCACAAACTCACAGGAAATAGTGAAGTATTGAAAAAATACAAACTAACTAAGTTACCTTATACCTACATTTGTAATAAATAATTTATACAAAGAATAATTTTTATCCATATATGATTTATACAATATGCAGCTTGATGAACTGTAACAATATAGGTATTTGAGTAAAAAAAAACTCCTCCTGTCCTCAAGACCACCAACCACTGGGTTGAAGTACTTGCAGGCTGGTAATTCTCGATAGTGGTTCACATACGAAAGAATGAACAAACTGTTGTGTGAGTGCGGAGTTGCTTAGGCCTGCTTCCTCAGGCAGCGATTCAACCCTCTTGACAATTTATTTAATTGGTTAATGTAGCGGCCAAAGCCTTTTTGACATACATTGTTAACTCTGATATAAGTTTTTAGAATATATGTGCACACAGAGGTACGTGAACTACCGTACAAAAAGTAAACACACGTGAAAGTAAACAAGCAGGTACTTACCCTCATGTACAGCTCGTACCAGTACTTGGCCACTTGGAACAGTACCTCTGGGTACACCCCTCCACCCTTCGCTGCAGTCTCGACGGTGAGGCATGCCTGCTCCAGCATTGCATCACTCTGCTCCTTGCACTGTTCACAAACACACAACTCTCCCTTGTATACTGGCTTATTATGCTGAATACATGTGATAAGAGGCAATGTGGATGGTTACTTTCCATCAATAAAGGCATAAGTAGCAACAAGATTTTACAGTTTTACTTTAAAAAAAAGACTATTTTGTTTTTAAATGCAATATTTCAGTGTGTTATTCCTACAGTCCGAATTTAACAAAAAGTTTGAGGCATGACTGTTTTGAAGAAAGTAATCAAGGTTTTACTAAACCAATACAAGTTTTGCCATTAATTCCATATATATTGTACATTAACATTCACTTCAAAAGCATTTCCGTTTCATCGCTATTGCCCATAATGCAGCAGAACCTCAATATAACAAACAGTCCATGGGTCCCTGTGTCATTAGATTCGAACAACCAATTTTGACCACTAGAAAGTTGAAAATATTGTCTAAATTGAATATTTTGATTGAAGTTTGAGCTCAACTGTCACAGGTTAAAATTAAATTTCAAATTTTAAAAATAACAACTATTCAATAACAACGAAACTCCCTGTGAAACGCGGCTGTGGATGTAGACTTGCAGAGTCACAAAAATATTTTTTACCAGATTTTATTGCGTTCATCTTTGCATAATCTTATTTCTGTCAATAAGGAAATTGATTTTCTAGGCATTATTTGATTGCAATGGACTTGTGAGCATATTTTTAATTAGTTATATTGTTATTTTCTGTTAGTTATTTTGTTACTGTAGTCATGCTAAAATATTTTCAATAATTTTTATCACTATTTGTTTAAAATAATATTATTCGTAGCAATTTTCTTAACTAAATTTTTTTATCGCTCTGGACTCACGAGCATATTTTAATAAATTTTTGCTACGGTGGAACGCATTATTTTATTCTTAAGACTTAAACGTTCTTAATAATGTGCATTGCAGCCAAAGCTGTTAAATTTTTTGGGAAGTTTTCTACATTTCACAGCTAAATTGATAGTAACAGTAGTATTAAAAAAAAGTAATAGCGTCACTTTTTGAATAAATTGTTTACCTTTTAAAAATTTAAATTTAATACATATTTTTGATGGTTTCTGAGAATGATATTATGTCGCTGGTGTCATTACATTTCGTGTCACTTGAGATTCTACTCGTGCTTGTAATCATAAGCTGTGTCTTCATTGTAAAAATTATTATATCGTAAGAGTAAAATAGTGATAG
This sequence comes from Medauroidea extradentata, assembly GCA_003012365.1. Lineage (NCBI taxonomy): Eukaryota > Metazoa > Arthropoda > Insecta > Phasmatodea > Phasmatidae > Medauroidea > Medauroidea extradentata. The sequence goes on along the minus strand of PNEQ01003050.1, from coordinate 85,485 downwards.
GTGTAAATACTAGGAAGCTGAACCTTTGACATGTTGCGCGGAAGGTACGCTGATCCTTGGCCCCAACTGTTTGTCTACAAAGTGCTAAGCTTTTAGTGTTAAAAATCTTAAATGTTGTCATCAAATACATGCTGAGTTATGGTCAGCATTAGCTATTATTGCAAGCTGCAAGATATTTCTGTTGAGGAAAGGAAAATCTCACCCCAACTATCTGTGATTCATTACTTTGTTAGCCTCTCTTCTTTTCAAATGTACTACTGAAATATTTTATCCTAAAGAGAATAGGTCTCTGACTAAAGAAGGTGTGGAGAAAAAAACATTACATAACTCTTTTGTGTTCCTCCAATCTAAAGTCGCAGCTGTCTGATACTAAAAGAAAGAAATAAAACCCAAACAGGAAGAACAGAGCATGACAATACCTGCAGAATGGCTCTCTGTATCTCATTAGGGTTGAGCGCATGAGAGTGCGGGAGACAGGAGAGCGCCAGCTCTGCCGCTGCGTGCACTATGTTGCGGTCGCGGCCACGTGAAGCTCTGTCCGCTATGCTAACTGCCTCCGGAGGAGTCAGGTGGCCCTCCCATGTCTCTATGAGGAACGAGATGGCCGGAGCCCCAATCTCCATGGCCTGACCTGCAAGACAAGACAAGTCAAGTCGTCAACCTGTCAGTAACATACAGCATCACTTACTCCTCCACAAATATACACCTGTTCAAAGCTGACTGCTTTTGAAAGAAAGCCACGTTGAATTCTACCTTCAGAATATGGTGCAGAAGGCTTTCATTTGTTACTTCTACAGATAAGCATTTCTATGAATGTAATGACTAGAACTACGAATTACCCATGCTTAACACTGTTATGCCAGTTCTTATTCTCCAAAGAATAATAAACAATATAAAAATAACACTTCACAAAATCATATTCAGAACCCATTACATGGCAAGAAAGATACAAAAAAGGTGAGTCGAAATCAGTACAGTTGCAATCTAAATTCAACTTTAAAAAGTGTTTAGACAAACAAATGAAAATAAAATATAAACAATTGCATTGCTAACATGAACAATAAAACTAAAAATTCATAGGATAAAAAATAACTAGAGCAAAGTTGTCATAAAATGCAGCAGAACAACAGTGAGTGACTAAGTCAAAGTGCTCTTTTACTCTCATCCTTTACTTTCCTGTGCAAAAGGTAAATCAGAGAGAATTATGTACTGTATGTAGGACAAAACATTTAGTTTCAAGTCTCAGTATAACATAGGATATTGCATAAAGAAGAGATTTTACGGTTTACACTGAATTTGAAAAGAAGTCACAGTTCAGTGATAGAAATTCCATACATATGAAAGATGTCATATGTCTCAAGAAAAATTACTGAATAAACAAATTATCTCAGCCAGTAATATTGAGCAGAACATTCATGTAGAAACCTGATATAATGTTCCCACTTGTAACATTTTCCTGGTTTTAATGTTACTATCATTTGGTTCCTAAAACTTATTTATAATAAAAGATTATACTATTGTAACATTTCCGCATTTATAAAGTATAAATTTTTTTTGGCACCTTCAGAAACGTTAACAATGTTCTACTGCAATTTATTGGTCCTGACATCCGCCTTAAGTGATACAAGCACAGAGAGACTGTAATAATTAGTTATTTTCATCAGCATAGTTGTCAATCAAGAGGCATGTACCAGTTTCAAGTGTTCGAAGTGATGAAGACCCGAGTACCACGCTCGACGAGAAGTGTATTGCCTCTATTTTCGGTGCGTTAAACTGGCATGCAATGCTTTCGAAGAAGACTTATTCTCTTATGGGACTTCAAAATTTTACTATGGATACTATGTAGTAAAGGCAAATGCATGCTTTTAGTTCTGCGTTTAAGAATTCACATGGCATTTTCTTAGTTGCAACAATGTAAAAAAGCTGTTTTAACCATTTTGCAGACCCCAAGACCACGTTCCTAACATGAGAGTTGAAGTTTTAAATGTATAGATTAATAATCTGAATAATGTGTTCAATTCACAGATAAACATAACTGGAATAAGTTTAGTTGTTGTGCATATAAATTAATAGGCAGACACACTTCAACACCTTTCTCGTGCCAGGTATGTAGACCCTTAGTTTGTGACATACGGTGACTAACACAAAAATGCTCTTTTTCCCATTTCCTGTTATTTTAAAAGTTTTCTGGAAACATTCGTATTTCATATTTTTACTGTATCAAATACTGTTAAACTATATACAAAACTGATAAATTTTTTAACTACAGTAGAGCCCTGATTTAACGAACTCGGGAATAACGATTTAACGAAAGGATTTTCAGGAACCTTCAAAATACAACAAAAAGAAAATGTATTAAATAACTAAGTGACTTTGATCAAATGGAATATTAATTGTAATTTAAGTCCTTTAAAATATTAGCACCGACCGCAGTACATTTTTATTGCTCAGTAGAAAAGCTTAAACCATCCGTCAATAAATAAAAAAAATTCGTTAAAATTCGTTGAAAACTTTGGCCGCAGAAATGATTTTGAGATACGCATGTGCGGGCGTGGCCGAGCAAGCGCCGCTACGTTGCATAACAAGCGCGCGCCTAGATCCTCATCCTGGCGGCTAGCGAGTGAACGAGCATCTAGGTACCCAGTCTCCACAGCGCGGCGGTGGACAGCGCAAGAACCAATTCATAGATAGTGCTTCGCGTCTCCGTTAGAATGCGCTGCAGAGCAGCGTGCTCTCTTGAATAATTCTATTACCGATAGAATGCAGTGGTGTGCAGCGTGATTATTCACACTCGCGTCCCGTGATAAAACAAGAGAGTTTATAAAAAATACTTAATGTTATTTATGCACACTTTTTACAACAAATTTATTACCGTTAACGTAAATAATTTCTTTCGCCGATGCTAAAAAAATGCTTGAGTGCAAAGTATTTTTAGCTAGCAAACCAACAAGTTACGAGCGCGGCTGCATACAAGCTATAATGGCATCCGCCGCGCGTATTTAATTATTACTTTACCGTTGTCTTGCAAACTTTTCATCCAGTTTTCCTTGCAGTTTTATTTTTTTACAATTTTTTGTGGGAATTTCCTTAATTTTGTTGGTGGGGCGGGCGGGAGATAGACGAAAAGATTGACGGCTCGGCGGTGTTAGTCATCACGTCTCACGTGTTGATGGCGCGCGCAAGGACGGCCTAACTCACCATGCGCACGCTCGCCGAGCGTTGCAGTAAAAGTTTTTTAAGTTTTTTCGCCGATTTTTATTTATTTTTACGATTGTGGCTTACCTGTTGACGGTAAATGTGTTTTGCTATTGTTTTGAGCCAATATAGTTTTTTTAAAATTACCTTAACTTCCGACGAAACATGCCCGAGGATTTCACCATTTTTTTGTTGTTGGGAGGGTGGGGGGGAGTGAAGTCGGATTTAACAAAACATCGATTTAGAGTAAATATTTTCGGGTCCCATGGCATTTCGTTAAATCGGGGTTCTACTGTACGCATATAGTTATGGAATTTACCTGTGTCATGAACTCTACAACCAGTTATGAAAACGTATATGAAAATTATTGGATGTAAAAAGTGACGCTTTGATACTCATTAAAACAATTAATTATGGCTGCTGAGCAATTTTAAGGCAGCTGTCTACCTGGAGCTATGCCTTAATTTAAGAACCGGAAGCAAGGGACCGATAAATACACGTCAGGTGCTACTTTGTCAATACACACAGACACTGAAAAGGTGAGCAGTTTTCCCATAAGACTTCAATTATGTATTAAATAAAACTGTATCAAAACCAAATGCAAGCTTCTACTGCATTTTATTCACATTTGTCTAGTAATTACATTTTGAGATACAACTGTCTGCAAAAGACATATTTATAGTTTTCATTGTTTTGAAAAATACTATTCTGTTGTCATTTGAACTGTGTTATTTTTTTTCTCAGGCAAAACATAGTAAAGATACATTTAATAACTTTGTCAAAAGAAGCTTCTTTATAACTAAATGCAATTAATGGTAATCAAGCGGAATGAAGATGATGCCCGTAACTCCCTCGCTCGGCTAATGCAAGGAAGACAGATATATATGGCTGTGAGACGCACCTGTGATCCAAGAAACGTGGGAGGAGTAAGTACGGCTGAGCCAGTTGGGGCTGACGCAGTTGTGGAGACCCAATGCGTAGAGGCCGATCTGGAAGGCGCAGATGTGCAGGGCACGATGTGGCCCATGATGGTTCTGAGATGTGGACGGCTGCGTGAACAGCGATGTGCTGCTGTTGCCACCGGCCTTCGTAAGCACAGTCTTCGCCAGCTCGAACATGAAGTGTGCACTTGCTTCCGACGGCTGGTTTGGTATGGAGGGGTACGCTCGCTTGCCCTTGTACCTGTATGTACACATCAACATTCCATTGAAAACTGCCTCATCGCACCTCAGAACATCATCGCAAGAAATACGATTTCACAGTTCATATCATCAACTGGACTACATCATATGAAACCTCACTGAACACCTTTTTTTATTTATTTATTTATTTTACCTGGCAAAATTAATGCATGTGCCTTTTCTCAAAATTAATGCATGTGCCTTTTCTGTATTTAACCATAATAAAGCTAACAACATTAATTAACACCCATAGTAATTTAATGTATCAAAATTATATACACTACAGTCAAAAAATATACATTACACCACCAAGCTTTAAGACACATTATACCTACACTGTTTTACACTTACTCTGACTTCTAAACATACCGGTAATTTTACAATTTTCTTGACGCACACTTGTTAAAATATTGACTATATGTAAATGAAGTGCTAAAGAAGAGATAGAAAAAAGAAAATATTGTAAAAATATATGTGAAACAAGCTTCATATGCAATATCATTATGCTACTGTTGGTCTAAAATTTAGAAATAACAGTATCACAATAACTTTCACTTTGTGACAGTTGCATAAAAAATATGTAGTGTACAGTAATTTTGTTATCTGATTTTTAAATGCCACTATTGACGTTTTATTTCTTAGTTCATCTGGAAAAGATTCCAAGCAATTGGTTATGAAATTTGGGTATACATATACGTAAAAATCTATGTGTATGTCTGTTCACTACACACTCCAAAATGGCTGCAGCGATTTTGATGAAATTTTCACGCAATCTTCATATATAGCCCGTGGGTGATCCTGTGAAGTTTGGTAGCAATTAGATGAACAGATTTTTTTTGCCAATTTTGTGTCATATTTCTCATACAAATTAATTAACAAAATAATTAACTATAGTAATTAGTCGGTCAGTCGTTAAGTCTTAAAAAACTGAGCGAAACTCTGTGTTTTACAAGAAATTTTCAAAATAATTCTCAAGCAAGAGACTCTTGTACTGCATTCATGTTCGAGAGGACCTGGTTAGATTCCTGATCTGACCAACCTGAATTTAATTTTACTGGATTTTTCTAATAAATCAAAGACTATATTTTAAGATGGTCCTTTAGTACAGGCCATGGTTACATCCTAGGTTTCACTTCCTGTCAGAATGAGATTCTAATTCCGCCTCCAATGACCTCAAAGTCGACGATACTAAATTCTACTACAACTGCACATCTCTTTAACAAAAAGTATTGTAGTTAGTAAACTGTCTGTTCCGAGTTATTACGGATATTTAAAATTAATTCATACAAACTTTCATTAACTTGTTTTACACTACAATGTCAAGCCCTCAAAACATAAATCATGCTAACAATTAGAATGTCTTATTTTCTATTATCATAAGTAAAAATTTAAAATGTTTAGGCTCCTGCATACTTGTACCAAACATAACTTAACATGAACCTTGATACTGTACTTTAAAATACAAAAAAATTTCAGATGCCTTCAGGTTTGTATTAAACAAGTTTGTCTGCATACCATATTGTTTATTAGAATCAACTAATGCACTAAATACAAAAATGAGTCAATGTAAAAGTGGTTTTAAAAATGGATGGAGAAGTAAGAATCCGACATAACTGATATCACAAAATCAAAATGTTCACAATGTTTATAATATTTCTTAGTAATAGATAGAAACAAAATAAAAATGTAGATGATATTCTCAGAATTAAAAATAAAATTCAGTAAAAGGCTTAAATGCAGACATTTACAACAGGGACAGTAAGTAACTCTGCACCCAGAAAAAGAGTAAATTCTTCTTTGATTGAGTTATAAACATACAGTTGAGAAAATTGTTTAAATTACCACTGAATGTGCTAAAATTACACTCACCTTTTCAAGAATATATACAGAGACAGAGAGGGATACAGAGAGAGGGAGAGAGAGGGAGATAGAGGGAGAGAGAGGGATAGAGAGAGGGATAGAGAGAGGGAGAGAGAGAGGGAGAGAGAGGGAGAGAGAGG